>CAJNSZ010003207.1:0-11882 GCA_905329745.1 Rotaria sp. Silwood2
CAAAATTTAACAGTTGATGAGCATTTAAATAATTTAAAAAGAGAATTAGAACAACTTATGAAATATAATCCAATTCATATTAATATTCATGGAGGGCGAGATAACTGGACATTAGAACAACAAGAAGCATTTTTTCAAGGAGCATTAGAATTACAAGGTAAATATCCAAATGTAACATCATCACATGAAGTATGCTTATATATTCTATTCAATTTTATTAAAAGATAAATAAATATATATATTTTTTTTTTGTTTAGACTCATCGTGGTCGTTCTTTATTTAATCCAACACTCACATTACATTTAATTACTCGTTTTTCAAATCTTCGTTTGACTGCTGATTTTTCACATTGGTTAGTTGTATGTGAACGTCTTCTTAATCATCCATCTGATATAGAACGTATGCGTCAAATAGTATCACGTGTTGATCATATTCATGCTCGAGTAGGTTCTGTTCAACATGCTCAAGTTAATGATCCTCTTATTAATGCACCAAAAGAAACTGAACTTATGCAAAATTGGTGGCAAATGATTTGGACTGAACATATGAAACAAGGTAAAACAATAACAACATTGACACCTGAATATGGACCAATACCATATGCTATGTCAAGTGATATTGATATATGGAAATTAACAAATCAAGAAATGGAACGACAAAGAAATAATTATCAACAATGGATTATTCAGAATCAAGATTAATATTAGATTTTAACTAAAAAAATAATCACGTAAACATATTCTTGATAAATTGACCTACTTGAAATAGTTAAATATAATAGAGTTTATTGCAGAATGATGAAAATATTCATAAAATTTCTTTTATTAAGTTTTCGTTATGTGTTTGAATGTAACTAAAATAAGACAAAGAATTCTCTAAGATTTTCTATGCTCAATTTTTATATAGTAGAAGTAATTATATTAGAAATTTTATTTAACTATACACAGTAAATCGATTGAGACTAACATATAATCATGCAATTATAATTTTAAAGCCTTTCGAGATCTCTGATGATATAAATAAATAATTGTTTGTCATTTCATAATCGTTCCTTTTTTAGGATTCTCATCCAAATTTATGAACATTGTAAATTTTATTGTTTGCCACTGTTGCAATATTTCAAATTGAACTAGAAAAATGTACCCTAGTGGAAGTGCTTACTAGCGTAGCGTACCTCTTCAGGTGTTTGACTGCTTTTCGACCGAGATTATGTTTATTTGATGAGTATTGCTAAGAAATACAAGAGTCTAGAATGATTTGGTTTTCTGAGCCTTCATTCTTGGCAAATAGACATTTCGCTGGGTTTTTCACCAAAAAAGATGTAGTTTCTCTCAGCTTACGTGAAAAATTGACTTTCTAGTTTCGACTTCAAACGTTACATGAGCAAAGTTCTTGATGAGATTAGTTCATTGGGCAAGTTAGAACCTTTTTAGTATCTTCTCTCCTAAGATATTGAATATTCGAAATTCTCTCGTGCGTAAAAGCAAATTTCTTTCGGATGTTTGCATATCCAGGAAGGAAATAATAGAAAATTTATAATTTATCCAATGAACTACTAATCTCAATGAGAACTTTAGTCGTGTAAAATTTGAAGTTGGAACTAGGAAAGACAATTTTTTACATAATCCGAGAGAAATTACAGCTTTTTTGTTGAAAACCCCAGTAACATGTCGATAGTTCAAGAACAAAGGTCTGGAAAATCACACCTTTATCCACTTTTCTATTACTCACTAGTATTCATCAAGTGAATATTGTCTCGTTCGAAAAGCGATTTGACACCTAGGAAGGTGTCCTCGTCAGTTTAGAATATCTGAATAAGTACTATTTCATCTTTATGTCTCCAATACTTTTGAACAAATGACTATTTAAACATGAGATAGCTGTAACTGCTCAATTATATAATCTGTAGAAATATTTTCAATGCAAAGCGCAGAATATTTATTAGGTGCCAGTCAAACATTTTATGGATATCTTCAAGTACCATGTACTAAGACAATTTTCGGCAGTGTACTGAACTAAATATTTTTAACTACAGTTATATCAGTAAACAGAGATCCAGAACTCAATACTTTCGCTAGTGTAGACGACTTTTGTGTAAAAGAAATAAAGTCAACAGGCATGTCCAACTCATTCTGACTATTCTTTTGAGTTATTATTTGTAGTATTGATAGTAAAATTTAATCAGCATAACCACTGCAATCGAATATAACATCCTTCGATTTGGGAAAAAAAAAGTTCTTTTTCTTGTCAATGCTTAAAATGGATTTTTTAATGAGCATATTGCAGTTATAGTACATTAGTCAATTGAAATACTGTATGTACAACGATTGTAAAATTAACAAATGCATTAGAAATGATGAACAACATGTAACAGATATTGCTCGAAGTTATCATGAATACATCAATAAACTGAAAAATGATTCGATTAATAATAAAAAAAATAAATAGATACAAATCATTTCAAGTATCATGTCGTCTCGGTAAGACAATTTTCATGAAACTATTATTTTCAAATAAACAATATACAAGAAAAAACAACAAACTATTCACATGTACATATCACAATAGTCACTATTGAGCAGGTTAGTAATGTATTTCCTAGTGGTTCATATTCATATCACCGTTTTCATGGTCATCTCGACGACATTTTGCTTACGACGAAACTATATCAACTGTAATTCACCAGTTGGGTTTATATTGAGCCCACAAAAAAGTCTCTAAATAAGACTGGAAAACGCCTTAAATGTGAGTGTGAATGTGGGTGTGCATTTTTTCTTCAGTCATACTCACACATCCGCAACCATATAGACATCCTTGGCGGAAATGATCAAGTACTCTCAGTATCTTAAACAAAAAGTCAATTACAAAAAATGCTAATTTTCGTTCGAACATCAATCGATGCTATAGGTTTAGCCCAACTCTCTCGAATGTTCGTTACGAAACGCAAGCATGAGTTATAGTAACACAAATTTTGTAATGCTAATGTGTATACAATGTATAGTTTACCATCGTAGTTGTATCATTAGTCATGCAAATATTTTTTTCTAATAATTGATTAGAATGTTTACGTCATATATATCGTCTTTATGATGACATTTACAGAGTTATAAACGTAGTTTTCTGATACAGGTTTATATTATCAATTTTGTGAAAATAAAAATACAAAAAAGAAAAGATAAAGAGGTTTTTCAAGGTCATCTATTCAACGATATTCTTCTTTTCTATAGAGACAGGACAATTTTCATATAATTCTTTTTCAGCCATTTTCATCATTTTGTCAGACTCCATGAGCCACGGTACCAAACGTTGTCTTATTGAATGAATAATCGGATTTTCTGAATGAAAAAATAAACCCATATAACGTGCCATATTTACAACACGTTTTGTTCGATTAAAACGTTTTTTATAATATTCTTGAAATGCTGGTTCCATTTGAAAATTATATTTTTCTAAACACATTGCAAGTGATATAGCATCTTCAATTGCCATATTTGCTCCTTGTCCAACATAAGGTAATGTTGCATGACATGAATCCCCTAATAAACAAATTCGATTACGATGCCAACCATTACTACGATGTTGACGATAATATAATCCAAAATGAAGTAACCGCTGTTTATCTGTTGCTGTTACACATTGATGAACAGGATGTGATTGAGGATATCTTGTTAAAACTCGATTTAATTCACGTTGACTATTCATTTTTGTCCATTCAGCATCATCACTTATTGATGGAGGCGTAACTGATGGATATGTAGCAGCCCACATCAATTGTCCACTATTACCAGCTCGATAACTAAGAAATTCTCCACGATTAAAATATTGTGTCAATGTATTTTTTGCTGTTATTACTGGATTAATAGATGTTTTTTTATCAATATTATCTATCATACCATAGAAAATATTTTCTTTTGAATGTATTGCTGGAGCTGTTTCAGTAAAGATTTGTTTAACAACTGTTGAACGTATTCCATCTGCACCAATAACCATATCAACTCGAACTGGTTTTTGTTGTTTTTCATTGTCAAATGAAATTGTAACACCATTATTATCTTGTTTAATATCAATCACATTATGAGAATAAAATAATATACCATTCTTTTCTAGAGGCTCTTTTAATGTATCAACAAGTTCAGAACGAAGAGCACCACCCATATAATAACCAAATCGCTTTTCATATTCAGCTACTTTATCGGATGCAACTACTACCTCACCATTGTCATCAATAATTTGCCATTTAAGAAAAGGCTGAAGAATTTTTTCGATTTGATCTTTAAAACCAATATGTGCAAGCGATATCTGTCCATTGGGTTGAAGACCAAATGCTGCTCCAGAGGTTGGAATAAAATAAGGCAAACGTTCATATAATGTAACAGACATTCCTATTTGTTTTAAAGCATTAGCAACAGTCAAACCACCGATTCCGCCACCTATTATGGCTACTGAACGAGCTGTTGCCATACTTACATTGAATTATTTAGTATGTTCAATAGTTTATCTAACAAAGAGAAAATACATAGAAACGACAATAGATTCGAACATCTAATTTTTAAATCATACATAATATTTCTATAATTTCTTAGGCAACTTTTTCGATACAAAATTATTTTTTTGCAATGATTTCAATATTCATCGTTTTAAAATATGGTTTTATATTGAATTTCGATCACAAACAAAATTTAAAGACACATGAATTCTAATATCCCATGACGTCAATAGAGCTAATTTCCAGATAGGATCATAGTCAGTAGAACGTTTTGATTCTACGCTAGGCTCAATATGTTTTTTATACGATCCCAAATCTGAAAGTTAAAAAGGAGAAGAGTCAAGTTTTTGAATGTAACTTACAAGGAAAAGTCTTCAACTGATTAATCGCTTTTGCGTTGAGACTATATGCATTATGTAGGTATAAATGAGCTATGAATACCATGAAAAACGTTCGGGCTGTTAGCTTATTGCTACAGAGATATTGCAATTTTACGGTATGTTTTTAAATGAATGCCATGGTCTCTCTCAGGAACACCAAAGAAATGATTTTCGAATTTCGGCTTGAAACTTTGCGCAGAAACAGGGCTTACTGAGAATGGTTATTTGTGAAAGATTCAGATCTTTTGATCGATTCCTATCCTGAAACGGGAATATCAAATCTTCTGGTTTATCCGAATGAAGTTATCATAGTTGTATCCACGGATAGCAACAGGAAAAAGATCTGACACTTTTACAAATAACCATTCTCGGTAAGACCTGTTTCTAGGTAAAGTTTCAAGTCGATATTCTAAAATCATTTTTTCTGGGATTCCTGAGGGGGACCACGGCATTCATTTAAAAACATACCGTAAAAGTGCAATATCTCCGTAGCAATAAGCTAGTAGCCCGAATTTTTTCAGGGTATTCATAGCTCATTTTTATCTACATAATGCATATAGTCTCAACGCCAAAAGCGATTGATCAGTTGGGGACGTTCCCTCGTTAGATGAAGTACAATTAGTGTCTCTTTTATCGAACTCACATTTTGCAACATGTAACAGGCTTGTGTACCTCATCATCAACAGCGCGATCAGTGCAACTCGCATAACCGAAAAGAAAGATCGTTGAATGTCTTTCGATTATCTATGCTCGTCAGTTTCGTTTCGGCAATTATTCCTTAGATTCATTGTTTCTGAATACTTATGATATACATTCCTATATATACTATCTATGTAATTATGATGTGTGTATCATGAATAACGACCTCGCTTTTATTAGTTACTAACCTAAGCACTACTTTATTTAGCTACCAGCTTAGTTCCTAAGTTAACCTGAGAACTAACTTAACTTAGAAGTTTATCTGGCTATTCACTTAAGTTAGTTATTAACTTGACCCATCAGTATAATTGCTTAGTATAATAAGTATAAAAAAACAATATTAGGACGTCTCAAATACAGCGGGTATCATCTCAGAATTTCGCTGGCAGGTTCGATCATTGAAATGAGAATTGTCGAATTTCGATGAAGAGCATATTGACAGTGTAACAATGGCGCAGATGAGAAAGAATTTCGCAACTTGGAAAAAAAACTGTACATTTAAAAAAAGGTGAACTTTAATGTTTATCGAAATGCGACTTTCGAAAGAAGAGATTCTGATTTGCTTTACTCGAAACAAGTTTAATGACGAAGCAGAAATGTTTCAGAAAAAACAGATGCTGCATCGTAAGCTCCTGCACTGTTGGAAATCTCTATTAGGTATATAATCTCAGGTGTCGAAGGCAGAGGAAAATTTCGTCAGATTTCAATAAATAGGGCTCCAGTTTTTTCTTACCAGTCTTCTTCATTTGTAATGAAAGATAGACACTTCTAGTCGTTGGCAATCTATGATTCAATATTTACTTGTACAAAAATAGGCTGCGGTGAAAAATATTGGCGTTTCTACAAAAAAAAGTAACGTGTTACTCCAATCTATCAATCTGACGGAAGTAAAAAGGTTTTTGAGCCTACGCTAAACTCTAAAGCGCTAATCTGAAGGAAGACTAAAGCTTAACCAAGCCTTGTGGCTCCATCGCCTATGCTTACTGGATATGAGTTGCTAGTAAATACAATGTGCACTGACCTTATAACAAGGCGTCATCTGCTGGAAGAAAATGAAAGCTCAGTAGTAATAGAACATTTCTACATTAGAGAATGTCTATCTAAACCTTTATCTATTCAATATAAGATGAGTTCGATTCTACCCAGGCTTGGTGAATGCACGGTCTATGAATACAATGTTGCTTGGAAGAGCAAAATTTGAGCATTCCTTAATAAAATTTTTTCTAATAATTTTTTTAAAATGATTAATTAATCAACCTAAATAAACTCATAAGCAACTCAGTTAGAAAATATTTCATTAGTATCAATATCATATGACACAGACAGTATAGAAGTGTTTTATAATTTTGCGTTGTTTGATAATAACCAAATGAATTAACTGCTAGTAAATACCAATCGATGACGCTCAATCAGCTGTGTTTGATTGTAACTTTTTTCAAAAAATCCATAATAAAATAATCATCACTTTTCATTAGAAATATATTCATTATGATATTTCTTTAGTAGTGCAGAAAATTCGAATTATTGAATTCAAAAGGACAAAATCATTTTTCAATGTCTATTGATAACCAATCAGAATTCGAATTTGTATAATCAACTATACTAGCGTGTTTGAAGTATAAGTTCATACAAAATGTCGTCAAATATAATAACTGATCAACAATGTTTAGTCATTGATGACAATGATAATCCACCCTCATATCAAGATGCAACAAATCAAGGTAAACAATTATCCTTTACTATATATTAAATAAAGAAATATTAATTTAGGCTATGGAACATTCATTAATTCATCTAGAACAACCAATACTTTATCGTATCCTTATTTATTTGATTCTCAACAACCTACAGTAATAATACTTGGCGGATGTCCAGCTTGCAAAGTTCGCGTGTTATTTTTTTTTTGTTTTGAATTATTTTAATCATAGAATACATTTTTAGGTTGGCATGTTAGATACTGAATTTACATGTTTGGGTCTATGCTGTGCAATATTCTTTTTCCCAATCGGAATTCTTTGTTGTTTAGCACTTCGACAACGACGGTGCAATTTTTGTGGAGCTATTTTAGATTGAAATATACAAAAAACACGATTTTCTGTACATATATATGTAAATTTTATTCATTATCAATATCTTTTTTTTATACGAATTATTATAATATAATCATGCCGATTATTTCGTATTGAATTATAATGTGAAAATAAATGGTCACTAGCAGAATTCATTTTCATGTTATAAACTGAATCTTGTGTATGGAAAATTTGCTAAAGCATTAAATACTTAAGTAAAATACTTCTTTTACATAAGTAGAGTAGCATCGTTCGAACCATGATATAAATACATGTTAGATTTTGATTATTTGATAATACTAACATTATTGGTTCGATCAAAAATATGAACTATTCTTTGACATTGACATTTGTTGGATAATCGTATAAGTATATCCTGAAACTATTCTTAATACAATAGACTAATCTAACGAAATAAATGATAGATGTTGAGTAATGAATGACTAAATTAAAACTTTTATTAAAATGTTTTTTGCTTTGTTCTTTTTATTTCGTTGCATATAAATATAGTATAAATATTTTCTTCAAATATTCTGAAATGAAAAATCTAACTATTTTATTAAGGTAACTCTTTGACAATTTGAAAGAGTAGTACGAATTTATAATATAGCATTTTTGAAACTTGTATTAATAATTTTGCAGTAGAACAAATTGTGAATGGAATCAAAGAAAAAGAGTTTTATGAAGACTTTACAAAATAAACTAACGAAGAAACATCAACAATGAATACCTTTCGTTTGGGCTCACAGATTAGAGAAAAAACCCAAAATAATTCGTTGCGTTGTTGCTTTGTTACAGAAAAACTAGCATAATTAGTTTCCGTAAAGATGATACTACTGTATTTTCTATTAAGAAGCATTTTTATATGTCAACAAATGAACATTTTCACGAGCTGATATTTTTAAAAACTCATATTACGAGTGTTAGCGAAGAAAAAAATCTATCATTCACTTCGACACCTACTTCTTCATGGAAAGGTATTAAAGAGAATAGAACTCACCAGATCATAGGAGATAAAATATAAGGGATGTCCCATAAGTTCTTAAACGATTTTAAAATTCACTGTTCTCACATTCAATAGAAGCAAACTCTTTGAAACTTTAGCAGATTATTGGACATATATGATACTACATAACTGCAAGGTTTAATGTCTATAGCTTTCACTATGGATGAGAAATTATAACAACACTGCTGCGTACAATTTTTTTTGAATTTTTCAATATAAAAAATTTCATATAAAAACGATAGAAAAGTTTTTATTCTAAGGGCTTCTTTTATTAACGTGTGTCAGAACAGAAACTGCCAGACGTGTGATCTACGCAAAACATCTGGGGTATGTTGAAAGAGAAACTATGAGGACGAGAATACAGCAATGCTGAACAATTAAAAATCGATACGAAAAAGAAAATCGGACCAATTTAGTATATCTTCATGTTAATGAGTGATAGATAAAATATCATTACGATTATAATTACTTATCAATCAAAGTTATAATCAAATGCAGAAATATTGATGAGTTGATTTTTTTATTCTTTTTTATCTTTAAGATTTGTATTGTTATTAAAAGAATAACCAATATGATGAGAAAAAAATTTAAAATAGAACATGGCAGTATTGTTACAGTTTCTCATCCATAGTGAAAGCTATAGACCTCAAGCTTTGTAGTTATGTAGTATTATATATGTCCAACAATTTGCCTAAGTTTCAAAGAGTTTCCTTCTGTTGAATGCAAGAACGATAAATTTTAAAACCGTTTCAGAACTTTCGGAACACTCCTATGTTATCCATACAGAAAGAAAACTAGTGTCCTAGAACTGGAAAACTTAAGTAAAATGTGTCTATTGTAGAAGAAATGTGTACTTCTGTGATGTCCTTTTGTTGTTTTTGTCATTCTTTCGCATATCTATTATGCTGAATGAACATAAAAATGAGATAAAGACAAAACAAATTCTAAGTAAACTGTTATTTTCACCCGAAGATGTAAGAAAATGTCAATGATGATGGGCAATCATCCATTGATTTACCACGGTTATTATATAGTCAACATAAAAAAGTGTGAACTGATCAAATTATAACTTTAAGAAATAATTAATATCAGTGTTCGTGAACTTATCGCGATATATACTATTACATTGAGAGCTACTATAGACACAATGAATATGTACAACAGGCTTATTTGTCAGTTAAATCAATGGTTAATAATAATAATTATGCTAAATTAAGAAAAGTGGAATACAAAAATGAAAAACAACGAGCGATTAACAATAAAGAAAAGAAAAAAATGTCTGTTCGAAACGCAGAAACAAATAAGACAGATGGTTTCATTGATGATCGATTGTTCTTGGAACACCACTAATCAACTAAAAAATTTTTACTGTACGCCTTTTGTGCCAGTACAATGAGGCTAAATAACGTATGTGAAGATCGTTGGCAAATAGTAGTTTAAACACATATGTATGTCTTACCTTTTTCGTTTAGTTTCAATGTTAAACATGAAATAACACACAATATTTTATAATTATCAACTTGAACAGAATCTATTTGTTTATCTATGATTTGATTTGTTTTCTGCTAACTTTATTCATAGTAATTCTTTGAAGTAAAAAGGAATATCGCTTAAATTAGATCATTTTCTTTCAATTTCTAAATACACTATTAAAAGACGAGTTATCATGAAACCAATAAAATCACTGAATGCAGTCAAAGATCTGCGAGAAACCAAATTTGTTTTGCTTTACTTTTTCGCTTCAACCTTTTATGATATTGATATGTTTTACTTCGTTTGGTTCTTTAAATCCTTTTACTCACCGATGTACTAAAGGAGCTAATGCCTGTTCAAAAATTAAATGGCCGAGGGTATTTTTGGAATAACTCTAGAACGAAAAGAGCTAGAGAGATGCGATTTTCACCATTATGTAGGCATATGAGTACTCTATATATTCTCAAAGACATGCTGAGAATTCTTGCAAATTCAGAGTTTCATCAGTGACAATCCTATCAAAGAACACCTCGCAGTTTTTTAAAGTTCCACAAAGACCTATATATCTAAACTATGCAAAAGATAGCGCAAATGCTCCTCTACAAAATGACACAAGGTCTACCTCTCTAGTTTTTGTCGTTCTCAAATAACATTCATTTTCCTGGAACCTATGCTAGTCCTTTTTCTCAATAGGCTAATATGCAAGTATTCATAATAAAAGTACATTGTTGATGGTAGTTTCTTCTGTAAAAGTGGCTCTCCTAGATAGCGAGCAGCTTTATTAATTGAGAATGAAGTATTAGACTATGTAGAACGATCATGAATTCAAATTATTTCATTGGAGTGTAAAAGTATGTAAAAAAATGTAAGAAAAGCAAAAAACGCATAATTTAATCGATGGCATATAAGAAAACGTGTGTTATTGAGGAATACGAGCGTTTAATCCTTGTGTAATATATTTATTTAGTTCGCGTCGTCCCAGTAGTGTCAAACTTGAAACTTGAATTCAATTGAAATTTCAACTTTCAACTGTCAAGTCGTTTCGCGACCGGTCCTTTTCTGGGCAGTCCTTTCGCGGCACCCCCACCAGCTGCGATGTGATATGTGTCGTTTCGTGACCAGTCCTTTCGCCGCACTCTCACCAGCTGCGATGTGATGTGTGTCGTTTCGTGACCAGTCCTTTCGCCGCACTGTCACCAGCTGCGATGATGTGTGTGTGAGAATGCGGGTTAGTGGTGATTCTTCAAAGTGCTGCCCATTTGAGGCTTGAAAATTGAAACTTGAAACTTGAAACTTGAAATTTCAATTGAATTCAAGTTTGACATATATGCCTCCTCAATAGCACACGTTTTCTTATATGCCATCGATTAAATTATGCATTTTTTGCTTTTCTTACATTTTTTTACATACTTTTACACTTCAATGAAATAATTTGAATTCATGGTCGTTCTACATAGTCTAGTACTTCATTCTCAATTAATAAAGCTGCTCGCTATCTAGAAGAGCCACTTTTACAGAAGAAGCTACCATCAACAATATACTTTTATTATGAATACTTGCATATTATCCTATTGAGAAAAAGGACTAGCATAGGTTTCAGGAAAATGAATGTTGTTTGAGAACGACAAAAACTAGAGAGGTAGACCTTGTGTCATTTTGTAGAGGAGCATTTGCGCTATCTTTTGCATAGTTTAGATATATAGGTCTCTGTGGAACTTTAAAAAACTGCGAGGTGTTCTTTGATAGGATTGGCACTGATGAAACTCTGA
>CAJNSZ010003208.1:0-11882 GCA_905329745.1 Rotaria sp. Silwood2
TTTGAATCGGCTTGCGTCAAAAATCATAAAACTCTTCCCTCTATAACATATCTTAAATTGAGCAAGTTCTGATGATATCGATTGAGCAACTTCGGTCGTGGCTTACGTGGACTGGCTCATAAGATGCATCGTCTGAGAAGACCTTTCAGCAAACTGAAACTGTCATGGTGATTGAATTTTGTTTCTTCTTTTGGAAAAAACTGAAATTATCTGCAGTATCAATTTTTATACAATTCAATAGAATATCAGCACATGGCTCCTTGGCATAAATCAGTCGAATTTTAGCTTTAAACCATTAAAACCACACATTAAACTGATTATACATATGGTCTTAATTTCAATTCGAATTTATCTTGACCAGAATAATTTGCTGTTTTGACAATCCATTGGCCATCGAAATGTTTTGCATGCTCATTCCATTTCAAATCAATTTTGACTTGATGTCCGAGATTTTCGCGTGGATTTCCAGTTCCAAGTTTATACTGTTTTGTCAAATTCATATGATAATCACTTCTTGAGTAATGTCCCGTAACATCAAATGAGCCAACATCGTCATTACCACTACCTTGAACGTTTCTATTAATGAATTCAAGTTGAACAAGAAAAGGCCCGTGCCATTTCCCATATTGATAATAACGCATATCATAAGAACCTGATTGAAAGACTTTTCCTGTTGATGTTTTAGAATATAAAATTGGAGGTAGTTTAGTGTGTGAAATGGAAGGAAGTGTTATACGAGATGTAGAAGGAAATGTTGTATCTACAGTTGAGAGTTTTATCGCAAATGGAAGTGTATTCGACCTAATAGAAGTTTTCTTCAACTGATATGGTGCTTTTTTCGAGTATTCACAGGGGCAAATGGAAGAATAAAAACCAGGTTTACATATCTTGATACAGATCAAACAGCAGATACAGAGAAATACGAGCCCAAAAATGCCACCTATAACACTACCGATAATAATTGCATTACGTCGGCATGCTTCGGTATTACAGCTTGTTGTGCCAGAATTACTAGAGCCATAGTGCCAGTTACTACCGCCACTTCCTAAATAAAAAACAAAACTTAAAAATTGTGAATGTGGCAAGTATATGTTCTACAGTGTTTTGAATCTACTTGATAGATTACATTAGTAAATAGTCATATATATTTTTTTTTCGTCATACAATATCAATTTTGATTAATTGTTTAATCGTATTGTATAGAACGAAGAAAGAAAGATTCCTAACAAGTGTTCAACATAAAAGATGAATATTTCGAATCGATAACAGAGAGAGATATGATAATTCGAATACCTCGAGTCATGTTCAACTACGTATCATAATATTCAATAGTGTAATCATTATATGATCTCAATCGTCTACTATATCTAGGCAATGGAGGATTTTCGTTGGATTTGGTAGGGCGAGGATGAGTGTGAAGATACAGACGGCAAAACTTAAACATTCAAATCAATAAATACGGATCGATTCCAACGCGAAAAGGGTGAAGAAGTGTAGAAACTTGAAAATAATGAATTCGATGATCAGATTCTGTAGTCAGCTCTGCCAAGTTACGATCGGTTACCACTGGAGCTAAAAATATCCGCCAACAGATCTATGCATGCAAGTTCCTATCATTTTCCAGCTGAAAACGGAATCTTTCAAGTGAGAATCCATCGAAAATTCACAAATTGAGAAGTCGGAATCGTAGACTTGGACAGGTACTAACTGCAGTGTGCTTAGAGAAAACAGATCTTGGCTGTATGCAGTTAAAATAATCGTCAACGAAAAAAGCAATCTTATGTACTGATACACGTAGTGATCATGTCGTTGCAGTAAAATCACTTTCGAATTTTCAATAAGCTTCTTACTTTACGATGTCATTGAGACCACTGTAACATTGATTGATCTTTCTCAGGTTTAAATTAAGTTATTCTTACAAGTACTCTACGTATATCCAAAGACCTTCTGTCTTGGACCTTAAAATACGTACTTTGAAGTCTGATCTATAAATACTCCCAAAACAAAAACCTTTCACCACGCAAACTATCAAAATCACACATTTTCCAAATGCATCCATCTATGTATTCGTAAATACAACGACTATGCTAAACTCTCTAAAAATTTCTTCGAGTATTTGAACTATGACATTTTCACTTTCAAAACAATCTTGGGAAGAATTTCTACGAAAGTTAACTAAGTGTGTGTGTGTTGATAGCGACTGCTTCTGATAGATAACTATTCTTGATTAGATACGATTTAGCATCAAGGCTATAATATCACTGGTCTTCAGGCTGCTATTTAACTCACCAAAACTACTCCCACCACTAAAACCGCCTCCACCACCACCACCACCTCCACCTCCACCTCCACCTCCACCTCCTCCTCCACCACCTGCACCTTGCGCATATGTGAATCGTACCGTGAAGAATGCCACTAGCAAACTTAATAAATAAAAGAAGAGTATACGATGAGATGTGACGACCATTGTGAATAGTCAATAACTCAGATACGATGAAACCGATGAAAATGTTTATTCTTGTCTCGATTGAAAGAGAAAAGAACGAATTTAAGTGTTGTTCATCGTCATGACTTTGAGGAACTGAATTGTTTTTTTTTCTTGTCTTATATTCAACGTTGTCAGAACTCGCAAAAGTTGACGTGAAGGAAAGAAAAGGAAAAAGCGGTGTCATCTTTAGTCTGTCAACATAAAATCAATCAAAAGAATGTCGTGTAATACATTCATGGGGGAAGGCCCATTTTTCTCGAAGAAATGTTGGCGTGTCGCATTAAAAAAGCACTGTTCTCACTAAACATAGATGCTCTATTCAATAGAAGACATTGGATCTTCAATTATCGCCATGAGGCAATATTCAATCGTGTCTCATTTGTTTTCATAATCTTTAACAAAGGAAATTATTCAGATAAACAAAACGATTTTCAGGATTTGAGAAGAGATATTCAAAGTTGACAAAGAGCAGAAATAATGTGAACCTTAATCTTTAAAGGTTTTCAGATCAAAATCCTGAAAACTAAGAATTGAGTACACCGTTACTCTAACGGATCCTCTACTATAGGAAAGTCTTTTATTGCAACACACTTGATCTAACTAGCCTTGTGTTATTGCTGAACTTCCTAATATTTTGTAAGACACTAGCTAAAAAAGTGAATTACTAAATTTGCTCGTACGATCACCCATTGAGCTGTCGTTCAACATAAGCGTAGACTGATCTCAGACTTCGTGATAGAGATTATTATCGAAGACGTTCAAAATTCCACTTTGTACTGGAAAAAGAAAATCCATTTGTTCAATCTTTCCTCATACTTTCAGAAAATGTTTTTCAAAAAACATAAACTTAATTCAATCTCCTCAAGCCTAAAAACATGTTGCCTACAGGCCAAGATGTTTCTAAAAGCTACAGTCATTTAAATACGCCATCTAATATTTGATAGAACGCAAGCTTCAAAAAAATGCGAGACAATTCTTGTTCACAGAGTTTTCGCTTACCAAATATACCTTCAGAGTAGCATTAGTAAACCTTTTTTCACATATCTGAGCCCTCCGAAACCTATGTTTAGAATGTTACCGAATGTCGTCACTGCGTTAGTATCAATATAGAAAAAATTAAATATTTTGAGAGTAGACAAACGACATTATCAGCTTACGTCTTTTTAAATGAAGTGTGTCGCATTAATACCTTGATGACGTCACACGTATGAATATGTCTAGTTTAGAACCGAGTTCTAATTAATTTTCGCGTACCTCTGATGTTTCGGTCTGATTCTTTTCTATCAACCAGCTCAAGTGAAAATCTACAATTTCCCACAGCCACATCCTGCAGATTATCATGATCTAAAATACTTTTAGAAATTTTCTGATATCGATATGAATAAGTATATCTAATCACAGGTTCGAAAATTTCTTTTGTTTTTTTATAGCAACTTCGTTCTCAAGAGATGGAAGTGGTACAAAGTGCCTATTTATACATTTTGCAGATGAAGTAGATAGTTAATTTCTTTCGCAGTCAATCTTTTATTAAAATGCACCGATTCATATTTGACAATTAAACAGTCACGAACGTTGAACACATGTTTCGAAGTAATCGAAAACTCTCGTTCTCGAGTGTGATTTTCGTTGTATTGGTATTTGCACTCGAGAAAGTTCCTACTTGCCTACAGTAGCTAAGATTCGAGTAGACAAAGACTTTTGTATATTAATGTTTATATATAATTTTCAATTATTATATTTCTGATTTGATTGTTAAAGAAGATTTTAATTGCCTTCTTTTTGTAATATATATATCAAAATTAGAATGTTTGAATTTTGAGACCTATGTTCACGATGATTTAGAATTTCATTATTAACATGACTTTTTAACAATGTTAATCATGTTGAAAAACTTGAAATTTATTTATATGATAGAAATATATGGAAAACAGAACGAGCGATATGAAAATTTTTTATCAATGCAAATTTTATTCGTCAATATTTTTTAACTGATGAAATAATTAATTTAAAAGGTTTTCTTTTTTTGTATTTGTTTACGATGTCAATTATCATCAGATGATATTGAAGAAATACTAAAACAAGACAGAGGATACACAATAGCAGGCGGACAAATGAATATTACATGTATATTCATATTGAGTAAGCTATAATAGTTAGCAAAACGTTTTGACTGTTCAGAATAAAGATGTATTCACTACTAGAGGTTTTACTATATTCATTTTAGATAAGATAATTTCACGTGTCTCTTGAATCGAACGTAACCTGAGAGGGAAATAGTAGAGAGACTTCAGCCTTGAAGTGTTTTGATTTAAAGTAAGATTCAAGCCCAATCATCTTAGTTTTATGCATAAGTTCAAACCGAATTGATCCTATCTTCAATTCATAGTTCTAAATTAAGTTCTATTTTCAATTATTTTTAACAAATATTAACAATGCATATGTATAAGAATCTCAAACATGTTTTTAAAATTGTCGATGATCATACATTGATAAATCATTTTTCATTGTTTTTTTTTTTTCTTATATTTATTAACTCTTACACGATATGCATATCAAAAAGAAGAAAAAAGGAAAAAGACTATCAAATACATCGACTAGGTACGTGAAAATAAGTTTGTGGTAAAGGTGTACAATGTTGAGAATCGAAATCAACTAAATATTGATCGACTATGTAGATTGCAAAACGTTGTCGTTCAAGTAATGAAAAATTCTCACCTAAAAAATAAAGAAACTATTGTAGAAAGTTTGATAATTTGTAGTATAAAAATGATTACCAAATTTGCTTGGATATGATGCAACTGGATTTTCTATACGATATTCATGTGTTCGTGTTTGTAATTCACGTTGATTTGAACAATATTGTTCAAGTAAAGCAATTTTTTGTATACTATTTGAACAAATATATCGTCTTAAAAGTGTTAATGTTTGATCATCATTATAAATCAATGGATATCGATAATGAAGAATATGAAATAAAAGTTCATTACCACGATTTGTTTCTAAACGGCCAGGTATAAGACTAATTATTTCATCTTGTGTACGACGTATAAGATAAAATGGTCCATTATATAATTTAAGTAATTGAATATTATTTAAATCAAGATAATAACGTATTGTTTTTTCAACAAATTTTGATGTATATGTTGGCATTTGACGTTGTGCTAATGGTAAAACATCATCAAAAACAGCATCTAGGACAAGACCACGAATATCTTGATAATTAACAGCTGTCCAACATGCAGAGTAACCACCTATTGACCATGCAAATATAACTATATCGTCGACAAGAAAATGAAGTTCTTCTATTGCATAACGCATTACGGCATCGATTGAATTTATTTCTGAAATTGTACCAGGATAACCCTAATAAAGAAAAACAAAGATATATTAATATTAATTTTATTGTCAATTGATTAGTATCATAATTCGAATAGTATCATTATGTTAGAACAGTTATTTTCAATAAAAAATTCTTCAAGAAACGATTGACAAAGAAAGGTACTCGACATTATATGTTGTTTTGAGGCAGATGTAATTCGATAAAAATTCAACTCATTAGTTCTCCGTACTGTCAGATGAATAGCATCATCTTGATGATTCTAGTAAAGCGCTTCAAGGCTAGTCGTCCGAAGCATGTTTCACAATGACTCCGAAAACAACAATTAGTTATCACCTGCGAATCCCATTCATTCACAGTCGAAGGATGACGATCAGTCCGGTGTATATCCATTCTTTACAGGTCAATGAATATCAATGTTTGTTATCGTATTGGGACCTTACAAAACTAAAATGGACCATACAGCCTAAGAAACTGCTGTGATACTTACAGCAAGAATCGTGGATTTTCTGAAAATTCAAATGATCGAAAGGTAACAATCAGCAAACATTATTTATATGATTAGAAGTGAATATCAATTCGAACTTAACAAACTGAATTATAATTGCTACATACTATATGTACAATTATCTGAAAAATGTAAATTGTGTAGTAAATTCTTCACAATGATTTTTTTTTAAGAGCGTATGATTGGATTTATTTCTACTGAAATAGTGTATGGATATAAACTCATTATTCATTGGTCTCTCTATAAACTAGCAACTATTCAAATGAAAGCTTTCGAGAAGTCCTTACAAGACCACAAATATACATATATATCGAAAGTTTCAGTACTGTATATTGTATTTTAAATGCTAGTCAATAAATATAAAAAGAATTTCGAAATGGATGGAGAATGAATGCGTACTTGGAAAGAAAATCAAGATCGAAAACAGCATAGAATTCAGTTTCGAGGTCTTTTGAAACATTGTTTAAGATATTTTATCAGTATGACGTGATACAAAATCCTTCGAAGTTCTGCAGGATAGACAGTCTCTATGATAATAACTAATGAAACCGCCTTATTTTACCAGAAATGTGAACTTCTATTGTTTTGTCAATCTGCCGGTAAGAATCCAAGCTCGTTTGAATTTAAAAACTTAAGCCTACAGTAAATTATTTCATCAGTTTAAAATTAATGATGCGAAGTGGATTAATCCTTTTTTTGGTTTTTTCATTTTTTATCACTTGTGACAAGTTTATTGTTTCACCATCGAGAAAAAAGAATGAAATTTTAATAAACTATCAGTATATGATTATAACATCCTTAGAAACGAACTCGATTCATCATCATAAATTTGTTTTTCTATTAAATCATTTATAATATGAAGTAAGATTATTACAAATATATGTAAAATCTTAAAATTGATAATTGTATGTTGATAAATTAGATATCTTACCGAACTTTCACCAAATCCTGGTCGATTCCAGCCAAGTACTGAATATCCAGCATCGACTGGTGTTGACACACAACCCATCTCATAAAATCCAGCATTACCTTCGCATGTAATAACTAAAGTTTGACCATTACGTGTTTCATTTGATTCACGTCGATCAATAAATATTGTATCAATATTATTTCCATCAGCTGTACGTAATAGATAACGTTTTGCATTATATCGAACAATTAAATTTGTACGTCCATCAAGTAAAGGACGTTCCATCATTTGTCGAAGTAATTGTAAACTACCAGGAAACATTAAACGTCGACCAAATACATTAATACAAAGATAACCAAGAAAAAGCGATGGATAATGAAAAAGACGATCAATTAATGTTGATTCAGTACGATTAATTAAATCATTTTTTGTTGTTGATATCATTGGTAATTTTCGAATAAATGATGATTCTATGACATAATCAGGTTTCCAATGTGAAAGAGAAAAATCAAATTTTGATAAAAGATTCTAAAGGAACAAAAAAATATATATACTTTAAAAGTTTTCTTTTAAAATATTTTGCTTTCAAGTACATGTCGAGCTTCTTTTGTTGGATTACTTTTAACTTTATAAAATTGTTCAATAAATATTTTATAATTCGGATTAACAAAACGGCCAATTCCTAAATTAAAATAAAATCTCATTTCATTAAAAGAAAATATGATTTTAACATACCTCGTAATAACATAAAATAAGCTGTTATTATTGCAATACAACCAACAATACGTAATGTCATTATACCATTTTCATATGTTAGTAAGCCTTTACGATAACAATAAATTAAACATAATGGCCAAGTTACTTTAAGTATTCCAATTGATAATTTAAGCTAAATAAATTGATTTAAGAAGGATTATATTCAAAAGAGAAAAAAAACCAAACATTAAAATCTTACAACAAAGAAAACATTATCACTTAGACTTTCTGCAGTATTTTTCGTGTAAAGATGAGTAGGCTAGAAAAGAAAAATAAATACAGATTTTTTTTATCGGAATACAATTATAGCATACTTGTTGATCATTTCGACTAGGTGGTGGAATGGCAAATGGATAAGTTTGATAGAGTTTTGGACCGAATATACATCGCCAAAAGAAAACTAGTTGATTTTTCATAAGTAATAATCTGAATAATATGTAGGAAAAATACAAATAAAATGACTGTTTTTTTTTTTATTCTCTATGTTGACATTTAGTATGGCAAGTAGAACAATCGAAAAAGAACATCAAAGATGTCGCTAAAAATCCGAATATATAATCGAATACTTTTCTTTTTACTGAGTTTAAAGTTTTTCTTTTGTTTTTGCACTAACGAGGAAACATTTCCAGATGATCTGCTCCGTTCGTCCTCATATTTAGCATAACGTTTCATCAGTTTTGGATCATGCATTACCAAGATATAAGTTGTTCAATATATCTCTACTTTTCTTTAAGCACCGTGAACAATAGAGGTGTATTGAGAAATTTATATCTTGATAATGCACTATCGAAAATTGATGAAACATTGTATATGAGACTGTCTAATCAAGATCTTCATGCATACAAAGTTTTAGGCCAAGATTTCAGAGTATAAGTCTTTACGAAGACTGGACTCCGGCAAGAGGAATCCTTTGGATGTTATACTAGTTTAGTCATATCCTACATATGGGCAAATTAGGAAAGTAAAGGTAGCATATCATCTGGTAAGATTCTCTCATAACAATAAAAACTAGTGTTAGTGTGCATCACTATAAAGAAACTGAAAACATTTTCTAGCTTTTAAAAGAAGCAACAAGAGTATAAATCTGTAGGCTTTTTGTTACTATAATAGATTCTACATGTAGACAAGATATGAAGACGAACGAAGCAAATCGTTTAGAAATGCTATCTCATAAGAAAGAACACATATTTCTGAAATACAGAAAATCATAGAACTATAAGAAAAGAAACAACATTTCTGTTGGTCTTTCGGTTCATTTCAATTGCTTCTTAGATGAATGTTTATATCAGTGAATCAAGAAACAGCGTCTATGCATTAAGAAAAAAAAAAACAATACACTACCTATAAGTCTCTTAGTCTATCATCACATACCGCTTGTTATCTAATTGATGTTTTAATGTTATTTATCGTTTCTGTCAGTAGTCCTACATCTGTGATTTTCATTTTAAATGATTTTAAATATATATTTATTTTTTAATTCTTGCTTACAAGATCTCATTTTGCTTTTATCATATTATGAAAAAAACTTATTATTATTTCTTTCATACTCAGCTCATCAATATTTTAGATCAATGCATATAGATTGGTTTCAACAGAAAAACACAAGAGACCGATGAAGTATAATTGTAGTATTCTAAACTAGAAATTTTTCCTGTGACTTTGTGTCAACTTCGTATTATTTTCGACGGAAAATGGTGAGAAGCCACCAAAAAGATTCGATGACATTTCAGTGCATAATACTATTGTCACTATTTTCAGGACGAATACGATGGTTTTTCTGCATGCTTCTACTCGACTTCGACAAAAATCTACTTATTTCCGATGCTCGGATTCATTAACCTGACATTTTTTAAAATAGGAACAGATATCGATTTATGATCACTTTTATACTTTGTATTGCATACAGGATCAGAAACTTGATTTTGCCGAGTCTAATATTGACAATGTTTATATCTTTGATGATATGAGAGAAACAAACAAAACAATAGAAGACAAACTAATATTCAATCATTAATTACAAATTCTACGTAGTTCAATTATTTTCATGGTGTAATTTTCAAAAAGAAATAATAATTAAATACCTTTGTTACTTGAGAGCTGCGAAAAAAGAAACGAGTCTTTCATATAATTTTCCACGTTTGAAATTACTTTATGACCGTGCAGTATTGCTATAGATCACAATACTAAACTTGTTCTAATTGGTTTCTGTGAGTAGGTGTGCTAGGTGAGTGCTCTCCTGTCACCTGCAAACTGTAGCCACATCGGCATTTTCATTTGACTTACTAGGGCTTTTCTTCTCATGTATGTTCTTGAATGTTATTTAGTGACCTATTAGAAAAGGGTTAAAGACAAGGTTGTCTTCTTAGTTATTAGTTTTTTTTCTCTTCTATCATTCGAAGTTTCAATTGTTTGACAATTTTCAATGAATAACTTGTCTTTAATCTTTTCCCATGTGTTTTACGTCAACTTCTTCTCAACTTTCATGTTTTCTTTTTTTTGAATTCTCCATAAAAAAGTGTCCGATAAATTGAAAGATTTAATTGAAACAGGTATCAGAAAAATTTGAGAAACAAATCGATGAAATCTGAAGCTTATTCGAGAATGGTGTGGATTTGGGTTATAGTCTTTTTGGTGCATCTTCGAATTCATTTGCATGCGCATAGCTGATGTTGAAAAAACTCATTGTCAGAGAACGGTGAAAGCGGTGGAAGTAGATGGGGCGGTTCTAGTGAGGTCATTATTGAACTTTAGGTCAGCCTCTTTCATATCAACACTGTACCATTCTTTCAACTAGCGAGAACTCCTTTTTCATCATCGAAAGCAAGGTTCTTCCGATGGTCAGGAAATTGTCAAAGATGTAACCCTCCCTCACCCTATACCACATCCCCACATCACTCCCAAACTACTCCTGTACCCAACATCTTTTACCCCACACCCACATCAGCTCTCACCCAGTCACTCACTTCATTGCACCCTACGCCCAACCACACCATAACCTTTGACTCGACATAGACATACCCACAGACAGACAAACACACACTGCACATTATATATAGAAGATGATGATGTTTAACAAGACTCTTAGTTGTGATGGCGTTGATATATTATATGCAATGAACGAAATTTTAATAGCATACTGTGTGTTCAATAATACAATGCTACGAACTAATCAATAGACCGTTGTACAATAGAATCAATTTTTGCGCTACAACGCATTTATAAATAAACGTGGCGAGGACTTGCATATAACTTTTTCTTATCCTAAATTAAAGGACAGGGGCGCATAAAAAGCCGATTTGGCCCATAGGATATTTTCAGTCACTTTATCGCCTATCCTATTCAGAAAAATGTGGTGATTCCTTTGGTAATTATTTCAAGTCAAGCTATGAGGATTATAAGCTATTTTGAGGGAGAATACCTGCAAAAAAGTATTGAAGTTTCATTGGGCTCATAGTTGTCTGGTATTAGTTCAAAATATACGACTCTTAGGCAATGTTTCAAGCTCAATCTATATTGGTTAGAAAGAGCGTTTAATACTGCATCGTTTCATATAAAAACTAATATTCTTTCATTACACATTTAATCATGGAAAATACTGTCCTTTCACAGGAGTATTCTTCGGTACTTCACATCCGAACAATAATTAGAGCTGTTTGACATATTTTTACGTGTAAACCAAGCTCTTTTACATACCAATCGATAGAGCAAAGAAAGAGCTACAAAATGATACATAATTGATTTGATTTCAACATGGGCCGCTACATCGAAAGTGTGCATGAATTGTTCTGGAGCATGAAAAGTACACTTTTCTGCTCATTATTGAGTAAATTTGATAAGAATAATTCGACTTTTGATAGATGAAAACGGCATATTTTAAATCAGC
>CAJNSZ010003209.1:0-11881 GCA_905329745.1 Rotaria sp. Silwood2
TATACCACAATATGCAACGTGAAAAGCTCTACAATTTACGCAGAACAGTTTATTGAAATAAGAAGAAAGGAATTTTTCATTGGTGTAGAAAAATGATCCTTTCGCAGTGTCGAAAATTGATCGCACAGGGTGTGGGTGTGGGTGGGTGTGGGTGTGGGTGTGGGGTGTGGGTGTGGGGTGTGGGCGTGGGTGTGGGTACCTTTGTGGTTTATGAAATATCCACACCCACACCCGCACCCCACACCCACCCGCCCACACCCACACCCACACCCACACACCCACACCCACCCATACCCACACCCACACCCTACTTGTTATCAAAATGTGTTTACCAAATAGTGCTCATGTTCATATGAATTATAGACTAATGAACAAGAGTTACGTATTTTTTTGCAATAGATCAAGATGTTTTGAACGCTTAAAAGACTTTTTCTAATGCAAAAATATTTTGCTTATTATCAACTATTAT
Organism: Rotaria sp. Silwood2; assembly: GCA_905329745.1. NCBI lineage: Eukaryota > Metazoa > Rotifera > Eurotatoria > Philodinida > Philodinidae > Rotaria > Rotaria sp. Silwood2. Next base: position 470 of record CAJNSZ010003209.1, read on the forward strand.
GTAAATAAAGTTGTTTTCTACAGAATGAATGTATTAAAGTAGAGAAGAAAGTTTGTGTGGCTATGGGTGTGAGCTGTGAATGTACGTAGAGTCTGGGTGTGGATGAAAACAGACTCGCACTCACATTCAAATCCTATACAGTCAATGAAGCTAAAATAAAAGGCAAGGTGTCACTAGAAAACATGGTTTTCTTTTTGATTTCTAAAGGAAGTGATCTACGTAATACTCGAGTTATTCTCCAGCACATAAATACAAGGTAAGACAAAGATATATAGGATGATAGAGAATTTCAAATTCCATCAGAATATATAATAACTTTTTTAAAAGATAACTTGATAGTGATAGAAAATTTTAAAAAATCTGTTTTTGATGACAGTGACAGATACAAGTTTGTGGAAATCCTGTGATAAGAGTGCTTTCATTGTACTCGGTCTATTTTGATAGTACATAAGTGTAATCTAAAACATGAATACACAGAGTATGTAGGGTCTGTGTGAAGAGAATATGAACACCAAGAGCTATACCCACACCCTACATCCTATTTCAATAATGTAAAATCACATTAATTGCACCACATGGTCTCCATTAATCTTAGTCAACATGTATGAGTTTCATCATTTTTCTGTACTTATTGGCCGTGCTTGAACAAATAAAAGAGTGGATGATAAGAAGCAGATGGTATAAGAAAAAACAAATTATTCTCTAGCCTAGTCTACATATGAAAAGAATTTTCATTAAAACAAAGTCGAAAATTAAACTAAAGTGAATTCTCTTATTATTTTCTTCTTCATAAAAGTCTCAATAGCTATCAGTGAAGCAAATCACAAACAGTAAACGCATGTAAACTAATTTAATGTCATTCTTCGTATGACATGCTCGTCGAATACCAGCTTGACCTAAATCGAGAAAAACAAACTAAACTAAAATAATTTATTCTATTTCTGTTCTAAGGTTCAGGAAAAGTATCGTTGAAATTAATAGAGTAAAGCAGAATTAATTTATTCGGTTCATTTCAATATGATACTCGACAACTCTCAAAATAATTAAATGAAGAAAAAAAAAGTAAAGTTAATTGTCTAATTAAATTTCCATTATAAAGTTCGCCAGATCTTTTTGGGGGGATAATTGAACAAAGACAACAAAAACAGAACTACCCTTTCCGTTTTTCTCAGAACAAACGAACAAAGTATGAACATATATGTCAGAAAAAAAGGCATGAGGCTAAATTAAGTTATTTGATTTCTTTTTATAAAATGCACGATCATTTTCAAGATGACTAAACAATAAAAGAGAAAAAATAAAGAAAACTAACTGTTTAAGTTTTTCTTAGAAAATGACGAGCAATACTCGGAATAACATAGTGAACTAAAGAAAGAAAGGCACTTCTTTCATTCTGTTGTTTTTCTAAAATCTCCGGCAACTATCGGAATATTACGATTGAATTGGTTAAATAAAAGCGCTATGATGTATCAGGAGAACTACGTAGATAAAAAAAATTCCGTAAGCAAATATTATGTTTTTCTTCGAAAGTGATGAACAAATACTCGAAATAATGGCATGGATGAAAAAAAGGAAACTGTTTTCCTACTCCATTACTGTTGGGAAACCTATAGATGGCGGCTTAGCATTAGTATTATAAAAACACTAACATCATATTATCTTGAAAAAGAGTGTATACGTAGGATGAGTTTTTAGTTTTTTATTCATAAGTGATATTTTATATAGCAATATATAAAATATTTCTTCATTATATTATATGTATGCATAGTTAAATTGAGGTCAAAACTGATTCAACTGACATTCGGTTGTTAACATTGATTTATAGAATTGTGAAGTATTGTGCAAAACTTATGAACGCAACAAAGAAAATCTTAAACTTTTAATGACAGTATGGCTGTGGGTTTAGCTGTTGGAGTTGATCAAAAGAAGATCTGAACCCACACCCATCCACGCCCCACGCCCACACCCAACTTCATCTACCTATGACAAAAACATTTAGACGACGAATAGAGAACGAAAAAAAAAACAAATTAAAAAAAAAGAAACAACACTTAAGAAAAACAATTCGTATTAACTTGTTTAGTGTGACAGACTGAACTTTTTCTTCTTCTTTTTTGTACCTGCTTCTCTCAATATTCGTCGAACTCCTTCAGACAAATGACAATATTGTACAGATAGTACTTGTAATGTTCGATTTTGGTGAAGTATTTGAAGTAGAGCTTCCATTGAATCATCAGTAATAAATTCATTAAAAGATAAATAAAGTTTTTCGAGAGGTGGACAAGTTGAATCAGCATCAACATCACATAGTAAATCGGCTAATAAACGAACACTACGATCAGTCATACCCGTATTGGATAACGCCAGAAAAGTGATCGATCGACTTTTTTTAAATAAATTTACTAAATATTCAATTCCTTGATCTCCAACATTTGAATTATTCGAAAGATTGAGATATTTTAATTTAACTCGTGTTTCGGTCAATGCATCGACAAACATTTTCACACCGACCGATGTCAAATTATTATCACGTAAGATAAATCCAGTACATTTTGTTTTCCGTTTTCCAAAAACTTTCTCAATAACCAATGACATATCATTATCGGTTATATTCATTGACGAAAGATTCATAACACCCATAATATCTAAATCACGGTTGTCTGCCAACTTCTCTTCTAAACTTACTGGTTTTTTAATTTGCTCTTCTGATGAATTTAGCTGTTGTTTGCTTTTTCGCTTTATATTCTCTTCTCTTTCTTTGTTCTTTCGATAATTATCAACTTTGCTTTTTTCAACACTTGGATTAATCTCATTTTGGTCGATCTTTGAAAAAAATAAGAGAGTAGAATCATCAACATAATAAGATTCTCAAAGCTTTTAAAAATCGACGTGTTCCTGTGGACTTTTTATACATGATAAAAAAATTGGCATGAAAGATTTTGTTGATTTACCAATGAGAACATGAATTTCGATCTCTGTTTACTCAAATTTTTTGCATAGAAAAATCAAACAAGAAAGTTCAACAATGAGAAAATAATATGTTTCTCTTATCTTTTCATGCTATGCCAAAGATTAAAATTCTGAAGTTTTTAACCCAGTGGTGAATCATAAGCAGAATTTTCGGATTTGCAAAAGACAAATTTTACAGTAATTTCTGACAGGAACTCAGTTTTTAAATACTAATTACTATTTTTCTGGTAGAAAATAAAAGAAAAACACTGTCTGTTAATAAAATCTCTCAGAAAGTCGATAAATTTAGCGTTTATTGTTCAGTTTCTGCCCAGATTTTTAGTCCCTTCTACTTTTCAACACAATCTTCCTGGGTATGTGACGCTGTTGATTTACATAATAAGAAATGCTCAAAATCTTCAGCAAATTTCTATTATCAAACTAAGAACAATTACCATCAATTTTTAGACGATTTTCTTGTGTACTCTTCCATAGGAAATGCACTTCAGAATGAAGGATGAAAAATCAATTGGTTTTCGATCCCGGTCAATTTTTTTCATTTTTACTGATTTCGGTTGTTATTTAAGTTTTTATTATTTTTTGATTTGATTTTGTTGCCAATAAAACAGGCAATTTCTTTCCAAGATTCTGTATGTAACTTCGAATACATGTACTATGAACATTACTTTATGCACATGTATCAGAATTATAGTTTTGCAAAATTAGTTTTTATTGTGCCACTGAAAAACTTTCTTTTCAGAACTACGAGTTTTGAGATATTTTTTCACCTAAACTAGTCGTAAATAAAAAAAATTCTTTTTCTAAATCATTTGTTTTAATCTATAGATATATAAGATTGTAATATTCATAAGTCGAAATTATTTATGGAGATTTGACATAAATTCGAAAAATAAAACAGATGGCAACAACAACGATTTGACTTTAAAAGAGATCGGAACAAAATAACAGTGATTTTGGAAATCCCTAATTAATAGACGTAGTCATCAAACAATTTGTTACAGGATTAAGCTTTAATTTTGTCGAATTCCTACATAGTTATAATGTTTTTTTTGCTAGTATTGAGACGAGTAGAATCAGAACATGGAGCAGTTGGTAATAGAAATAGAAAAAAGAAATAAGGAAGCGTCTATAATGAATGGAATACTTCGATAGCTATTAAACCAAAATTATATCCATCCTATCAATTCGCTTATTTGAAAATCGATTCATATTATTGAAAACTTCTAATTCTTGAAATCAAAATGAGAATCTGTGAAAGAATTTCATCAGAATTTTGACTACAAATACTTGATTTGTATATTCTAAGTCACAATACAAAGATTTTATCTAGTTCTTGATGAAAAGTTAAACCAAGACCAACTTGAAAGATTAAAAGTCCTGGTTTCAATGAAATTTATTTTTTGGTTCCGGAACTGGAATCACTTTGCAAATGCCTAATATATATATGAACTACTCGAAAAAAGAAAATATGAAATGATTCTACCTCCAATTGTAGAGCACATTCTGCGACTTCAGGATGATCATTATTGTGTTCAATTTTCGCCTCGTCGCATGTTGATAAAGAACGATGATGATTGAATTTAAAATTGTATGGTTTCAAGAATTTCAATGCTTCGGTCCTTTCTTGATTTGTTCTTGCTAATGCTAGACGATATTTCCATGTCCTAGTTAAGAAATTAAAAACATAATTATATCTATTTAGTATTTTTGTTATAATTGGTTCAGATTGTTAGAATGTTATTCACACGAAATTCAATAAATCCCGTGAAATCGATTTAGAATTTTAACTTTTTTCTCTCTATAACAAATAGTTTACAAGACAATTTTAGGCCGAAAAAAAAGTGAGGCCTAGATAAAAAGATCGGATAAACAATTATTATTAAATAGATGTCGGCGATTGCTAACAATTTTCTAGTATGTCAACTAGCGAAAGCAATTTTTAGGAACTTTCGATATGAAGAGAACTCTATTAGAAAAGACTTGTACGTTAATTGCATAACAATATTTTGACACAAGTAAGATTTTCGTGAAATTATCGACAAAATTGATATTCAATAATTAATTTCTAATAAAATTTCAGGTAGGTTTTACAGATAAATAGGACGAATGAGACAATAATGAGTTTATTTGGCCGATTACTTTGACATAATCTGCTAATTATCAGGACATTGTTCTAACCTTGACAAGAATTTGTCTACTCACCTTGTGATATTCTATAATCGATTAACAAAATGAAGAATGTTATTTCTAAGAAGTAATCTGTAGAATGACTAGTTTTTTTTTTTACATTTGACTTCTACCATCAGATTAACAAAGCTTTTTTTCAAAACGAGAATCTAAAAAGATGGCTCATAAAGAACGAAAGCCAGACTAAATATTTTTCAAAAGATTTTGCTATTTAATTCACTACATAAACATATTCAGATGTATATCATAGAGATAGAAGTAAGCAATATAGTTCCCATAGTAATACTCTAGACATCGAACATCAACAAATTTCAAACGAAAACTACATTTGTTCTCTATTTATGTATCTTCATGTTAAACTATTTTATATAAGATAGAAGGGCTAAATAAACATCATTGATGTGAAAAACAAAAATGCATTTTTTTCTTAAATTGCAGCAAAATTAACAGTAATTTTATGCAATAAAATTTCGTAAACATATTACTAAGATAGAGCTTTCGAAGCTCTACAAAATGCGTATAAAATATTATCTATATACGTTGATGCGGGAAATTATAAATACAAGAGAAATGTATTTTGCATTTGAAAATCATTGATATTTCATGCTCATGGTGTTACTATAAGAATTTTTCTTGCTATGAGTTATATCTATGAGAATTTTGTAGAGAATCAAATGTTGAATCTTTCCAGAAAAAAACTTCAGTCTGAATCCATAAAAGCAAGGGGAGATATCGAGAATATATGATAATTCTCATTCATTATGGTTCAACCGGTAATTTAGATTCAAAGTACTTATCTACTGAAACACAAATAACAATCGATATGTTCTATTAACAACAGCAACAGTACTTTGAACTATTGAGCAAAATATTATCAAGAGAATATCAGATGAATTCAAGCAATGAAACAGTTAAAAAATAGAGAATTCATTTATCGATTAGTCTAGATTAGATCTTATTTCATTACTATCAAAATAAAATTAAAAACTTCTATCAATATAATTCAAAACCTTGACTATTTATTTTAATAATCATTTTATTTATCCAATCGTAATAAGTAATTAAATGAATTTTTTTTGCCTGGTATATATATCTAGACATTGATAGAAATCTCAGCATTCGTTATCATCAATATTGAGCATAAATTCTTTATACTTACTTCCAAAGTGATTCGGCATTTTTCTGTTGATTAAAAGAATCTACTTGATTTGAAAAAGGATCACTGAAATGAGAAAAATGTTCATCTTCAGAAAGATTTTATTTACAAAAGTGGAATACTATATTCAGAATTCTCAATCTTTAAGAAAAAGATGATCAGTATTTTTACCTGGTTTTTGTCTCTTCATTAAATTGAAAAGACACCATTGATACTCGTCTTGATTGTTGCCCGTTTTTTTGCTCAAGAAATAAATTAATATTTCGATCGGCTTCAGAAACAATCGGTGTTTCTCGAACAAGATGACTTGACGTATGTGAATCTTTAAGAGGTTTCATATCTGTAGTTTATCACTGCTATTATGCCACGAATACTTTCTTAAATGAACTTGTCTTGCGTCGTCTAGGGAAAAACAACAATTAATGACTTTCTTCTCCATAGCGTGACTTTCAAGCAGTTTACAGACAATCATTAGACTTTGGTCGGCTTTCTATAACTCATAAATTGTGAAAGTCGATAACAATAGTCAACAAAGGAATTAAATCTGAGTAATTCTCAATATGAAGTCAGAATGTTCTCGAAAGAATAAATCATTCCTAAAGTTTGACTTGTCTGACATAGAATCTACACTAAAATTTGAAGTTTCCATAACTTTTTCACCTTTAATATGTTAAGTTGAAATTTCCTAAAAGATTATAATTTCTTTTCGATGATAATCAATCATCGGAGAAATAAACTGTTTTATTAAAATGCAAAAAACCTTATGCCGATCATCCGAGAACTCTTTCGATAATACTCAAATAAACGCATCCAAAGTCATCTTTTTTTCGTTAAGCAATGATCTCAAAAGCGGTATATAGTCTAATATCTCTTTGAAATATAATTTGAGAAATTAAAATTTCCATATTCTCGTCAATCTAATTCTTTTTCTCTGTAATATTTTTTCTTGTTGGACTGATGAACATCGAACATCATCTGTAACATGTGAATAATTCTGATTTGAAAGAGATTTTTTCTTTCTACTGTATTCTAATTCATGATATATAGAGGAACGAGGATTTCAGATCATCCTCAATCTTCGAAAATTTCTATAATTTTTATTGTTTTTAAAGAAAAAAGAAAGAATTTTAAAAAAATAATCGTTGATCTTCCCCAAGACTTTCTTATTTCGGAACACACCCAAACATAACAATTCATATTCGCATTTTAATACATTTTTGTACAATTTTCAAAACAAAATAGAAGTCCTGTAAACTTTTATTCTGGAGGAAGATTTATCTGTATATCATCCTTCCTTCGTCCAAAATAAAATTTTGGTATCATAAATGATCAATCGATTTGGTTTTCATTTTAGTAGTTTAATGAAGCAAAATTAGACTCTGATCAATATATTAATGATGAGTTACTGTTAGCACTAATGATAATTCATCAATGATCAGCAAAATATCTCTTTATAAAAAATTTTATAAGGAAAATAAAACTAAGATTTACAACTTGTAGATGATATTTGATATAAATATAATCAAGTACAATAAATAAATCTTGTGTAGAGAGTTTTAAATATCAATATTTATCGTATCTTAAGAAAATACTTGATACAATATGACATTGCATAGCAGTGATTGAGATATGTGAACAAATTCAATTCAATCAAACAATCGATTATTTGCCTAAAAGGCTGAAGCTATCGTTGTTTAATAAAACACTCGAATTATTTGGTATTTTAGCTTTGGAAGCAAGCAAAGAATATTCTTTCTTCGACATAATCTGATTTTATTATTTTGCAATTTTTTACCATAATTAATTAAGTCCATAGACATACGAAAATCTGAATTAAATATTTTTCTTTGAAATAGAATCTTATGAAAAATATGGTATTTGTGTGATATTAGAATATCCTGTATGGATATATGTTTTTCAATTTGATCTGTGACCAATTAATATATTCTACAAAACAAAAGCGTGTAGTTATTTCAAGTTTTCATCAATATAAAATCTTGTTTAGTCAGTAAACATAATGAAAGAAAGATAAATATTTAAAAAAGTCTGACATTACATAGATTTCGTAAATCCTTCGCTAAAAGTTCTGTTTAATATCTTAGGTGAAATTTCACATGATCGGTCTTGAAATATGATAAAAACAACGATTTGTTGAATAGTCTTCAAAACATTTAAAAAAAAATTAATTGAACACTGATTTTCCTTGAAAATTTCTATGAATTAATTATAGTCAATTTAATTCCTATAATTATTTTTGATAAATCTCAATTGTATTAGAAGAAAGTTGCTTATACCATTTGATAGATGATAATTACTTCTATGACTGATTCCAAATACAGAGTGTAACTGTATTGATCTGTTTTGGAGAAGCATATCCAATTTGTAAATGTAACATTACTGATTTTATTTTTCAAAGACTAGAATTAGATATTTTTTGTTGTACTTTTTTACGTTAATTGAAATCTTAATGACGTGAGTTTTATATCGTGAATAGAAAAACTAAAGTACGACTAATGACTTCGTAAACAAACTTGTTCATTAACAATCTTGGTTGTTCATAGTTATGTTCTTGATTAATATCAACATAAATTATTTCTTTTATAATGCGTGATTAAAAAAATGAAGATACATATGTATTCAATCTTTCAAAACAAAAACTAGATGTTAAATAAATGAATTGACAAGAGAAACACATTAAATTCTATTTTCATATTAATCTATTCAAAGTTGTTCAGAAAAATCAATTGTTCCGTTTGAAAGCGATTTCCATCGCCGTTAAAAATTTGCTGTTGTTACGGCCGCAGTGAATTAAAGGAAAAAGCTGATTCTGTTGCGATGATTGTTAGAAAAATACTTGAACTTCCTTGGACTAGAACTGTTGTCACTAATCGATAAGATTCGTTGAGCATAAAAGTGTTGTATATCTATCGACACTGAAATTTAGCTTAAATTTATGCATTGTCTTCGAGAAAAAAATCTGTTGCTATGAACATCTTCGATTTGCTAATCAATAAATCAATAACATATATTTAAGAGAGGGTCCGCCAGAATACCGACCAATATCACAGAATTGATCGTCACTAATTTTTTTTTCAATTGCTTTTAGCGCAACCGAAAGATCATATCGCGAAACCTATAAGCCCAAAATATCAAGTTATTCTGACGTACTTGTGAAAAATGCCGAAGGTCACAATCTTCGATTTTTAGGAGGTAGACTACAAAAAGTTTTTAAAAAACGCGTTTTTTCACGTTTTGATAGGTTGTTTAGATTTTCTCTGCCTCTGTTCATCGGCTCAAGTCGGGAGAGGTCTTAAAAAATCCAGAAAAGAGTTTTCTCTAAAATTGACTATTTCACTAGTCACTATGATAAATTGTAGCAATCGATTGAACCCCCACAAGGAACGAGAAGTCCATGGTTTATAGCATCGTTTTACTAGTAATCTGTCTTTAATTTCGTCGAATGGTTCCATTCCAAGAAAATGAATTCAGTTTCTGAAGGCCATTAAAACTCTGCATCTTTTAATTTATTACTCAATTTACAGCAAGATAGTTCTCGGTTTCTAGTAGGAACCACAATCGGGAGATTATTGTGATCTTTGAGAGCCATTTTAACCGAAATAGACTACTATTTAGACTAGGTTTATTCTACAATAAAATCGGGCTACAGATTCATGATGAGCATTAAAAAAACTGAGTGTAGAAGGGCTATTTGGTTGAGTATACGCTTTATAAAATTCAAAAAAATAAGGTCAAGTAAGGATAGCTTGAATTTATCTCTGACTGTATATTTATACGCATCTTGGTCAACCTATCTAAGTTTTCGGTAGAAAGCGAAGATATGAAGCATTTGATTTCATATCGGATCAACAGACTTCAAACTTTAAAAGTACTGTTTTATATTCCTTAGATCTAGTTTTTATCTCGAGAATATTGAACTTCTCCTCACACCAGCTCCAAATCCAAATAAAACTAGTGGATATCGCTCTCATTTTTGACAATCTTCGTTATTATAGTTCACTTTTTTTATCAAAATAAATAGAATATTCGGAATCAGCACAAAAAACGACATCGAATCAGATATATTTTACCAAAAGGGTGTGGTGTTGGTGTGCGTGTGGGATGTCAGTGTTAATGAGGGTAGAACACCCACAGCCAAAACTAACTCGTTGATCTTGATTATGTCGATTTAAAAAAACCTTTACTAGTGATAGGACATAACTAATTAATAAATTCATACGTAAACTATTTCTATGAATGGTTAATATTGCCAAGATTTGTATTAGTTTATTTAAAAAAAGACTCATGTCTTTTGTTGTCGGAGAGACCAAAAATTCGAGTAGAAAACTTTCTGCTCGACTACCATTATCAAATAACAATCTGCATCTAAGACCTGTGCGTTTAAACCAATCAACATAATTTGATCTCAAAACAACACGAGAAAAATTCTCAATTTTTATCAAATAGAGGCTAAGAAAAAGCGAAAATAAAGTTTGATTGCTATGTAAATGAAATCGTCGAAAATGCGATTGAAAATTATGAGCTGACAGCCGATAATTTAGAATATTATTCAACCAAAATAATCAGTTCAATGTGAACTACAAATCGAAAAAATTTTCACAGTACTTAATGAAACAATCTTTTCTTTTTTTTTAACTTTAAAAAATTCCAATCAATATTGCTCTTAGGACAGCAAGTAAGCACGGCTTCGACATGTTCAATGTCGTTGTTCATTTTGGACAAACACTGGGTATAGGTAGTTTTGGAATCCATTGGTTGCCATATAACGGTGGTACATTCACAGGGAAATATGCAGCTTCTCGTGTGTAGAGTCCGATACACATTGGCGCTGTTAGAAGAAGAAAGAGATGTGTCAGCAATGATCCAAAAGGTTGTGGTAAGAGAATTCCCATATGCGCTTCTATGCAACAAGCAATGCCATTTACAAGAAAAAAGGCCCATGTGGATAAAGCTGACGAGGTTTCATTGAAAACGACAAGAACAATGTGAACGTGAAGAAAACCGCTGACAATAAACGTTACTAGAGCCATAATCTCTCGAGAAGATATATATAAACTAAGAGGTCGACATAGGGATTCCTT
>CAJNSZ010003210.1:0-11879 GCA_905329745.1 Rotaria sp. Silwood2
TGATCGATATATGAGTATCGGACCCACCCCCTCTTTGTATTTCACCTCTCATTTTTCAGGATTACGTCCGATCGGGCTAAAATTTTGTTTTTATCGGTAATTTTGTTCAGGTTTTCTTTTGAAGCCATAAAAAGGGTATGTCAAAAATTTTCTCATGACAGGTATTCTCGACTGAGCCGTGGACTCTCTCTTACTTGTTGTATATGATAAGCAGGGTGCTCCAGTTTGACTTCCTATGCTAACACTGTTAGCAATAATCGTTGTTGATATTGTTGATAGTGAAACAAGAAAAAATTTTTCCTGTTAAATAATCTTTGTTAATCAAAGGACAAAAAAGAATATTCATTTACATGAATTTTGATTAGTATTTTCTGTCACTGTTCCGGATGCACTTCGTTGAGATTTTATCGTACCAAATACAATACCGACAGAAATAGCTGTAACTAAGATAATCAATATCACAATAATAAATGTAATTACTGCTGCTCGTACGGTACAAATTTTTTTGAATCAAATGAATATATTTTATCTTACTCAGTGGCGAAACTATCTGTTATTGATGAAATATGTTCGTGATCATCGAAAATTAATCTTTGGAATCGAGCTGTTCCCGAAAGATTAGGTTCTGTATTTTCAAACGCTTGTTGTTTAGCAGTAGACGTACGACAGTTGAATCGAACATTTTTTTTCATAGATTTTTTCTCTTGACTCTTTAGTTTTTGATTCGGATGCTGTTGAAAATGTTGTATGTTAGAAGCATATTGATGCTTACCAGATGACGTTTTCATCCATCCGATTGTGATTTCATTCATTCTATTGTTTTTTTCTTCTGTTTTACATACAATTCTCTGCCATATGTATGTACACGAAAGCCTATGAAGAACTATAAATGTATTCAGTTATCCAAATTTTTAATTCATACCTCTGTTAATTCAATCCTGTGTATGTGACAGCAAACGTCATCACAGTGAATTTTTTATGGTCTGGTTTTTGTTGCCGAATGCGCTCATTAAATAAATACTAAAGCAATAGTAAAATGAAAAATATATATAAATATTACACAAATGTGTCGAAATTTCTACTTTAAGCAATTGCATTTATTGATAATTGTAAAATTAAAAAAAGTCTTCTTTTACATTTTCGAAAACCAAACAGATAGAATTTGGAATAACTGACTGCTGGTCTTTTCATTTTATAAGATGTTTTAATTTAACCAAATAATTTATAATTGATAGCACTTTACTTTTTTCATCTACATTTGCGCAATCATTTCGTTCAGATTCATATTTTCTTAAACTTTCTGAACAAAATAGAGATGATGATGATGAAAATTCATTATCATCAATTGTTGAATTGAAAAATAACATTCTATTTTAATAATAATTGTTAGAAACAACGGAACAAGGAAATTTAATTTAAATGTTTGTGTTCGTATTAATATTCATGCAGTTCATAGTACAAGTTGTTATCATGTTTAATTATAGAAAAAAACTAAAAATATTTGGATCTTTTCTATGCCAATTTTCTATAAACTGGACCATATTTCTAGTTTACAATGCGCAAGTAATAATATTTATGCATGCAGGAAAAAAAGTGATTAAATAAAAGTAAAAAAAAAACAACTAATGTTTTATCTTGCCGTAGCTTAGGGGTGTGGGTGTGATGGAATGAGGTGTGGGTCTGGGCATATGTTAATGTTTTGGTGTTGTATATACTCACAGTCACACCCACTCACCGCACTCACACACCGACACTGCACACCCCTACCCAAACCCACATCCCGATTTAGGAAAAACGAAAATTCAGAAGTCTTGTCGAAAGACAAAAAGAACTCAAATAGTGCAATTTTTAGGGTAGATTTTGCTCTACAAGCTGGCATAACAACAAAGGTTCCAACTGTTAGTTTCGGATCACAAGAGTGAAAATACAAAAAAGTGTGGAAAAAATTTCCTTTCAAACTAATTTGTTGGACCTATCAAAGATTATTTTATTACCCTTGAATAAAAACCGACACAAAATTTGTAAGTCCACATTCGAAAAAAGCACAAAATTCTGATTCTAACGCATAGATTTTGACTCGTCGGATATACTTTCAAGCGGGTCAAAAATGAACAAACATTTTGTCTCTAAACTTTCGATTCATCCGTTACGTGCATATAAGCAGCTTGACAATAATACGAAAAAAAGAAATTAGTACAATTTTCAGTCATGTATTTTCACTGTCTCTTTCATGTTCTATATAAGTAGCAGAATGAACAGGCATATGTTCTAACTTCTATTTGCTTCTGGACTGGAAAAAGTGATTGCAGCCGGGCACAAAAAAACTTTGCTTAGTTCCTTCTAGAATGACTTTTTTAAAAAAAGAAAAACTTCAAATTTAATAGAGAAAACTTGTGGTATCATCAAATAGTCATTACTAGGTTGGAATAAATGCTAATGAACATAAGTATTCTTTTCCCAGTTTATTCGATATTAATTTTCCATTATTGTTTAAATCAAATGTCAGTATTTTCTGTGTTTCTGAATTCAGAACAATCATTGTAAAATAATATCCTTCAAAGCAATTTCCAGCCGATGGTTCGTAATTATTGAAATCGTCTGATAAAACGTCTGTTGTACCATTATAAGGGTTCAAACGTATTAACCGACAGCCGCGCTTATTTATAAAACGTTGCATACCATAAAAAGCATCCGTTTTATTATCATAACATAAATAGGACGGTAAATCAGCATTTGAAATTCGACTTATTATTTTTTGTTTCCTTAAATCAATACCAACAAGAATATCTTTGATACCAGACACCACTGTCACAAAATATTGATGATTTGTTGAATTATAAAAGATTGCCATTGAATCAGGTGAAACACCATCGACTTTGGTAATATTTACCCATCGTGTAGCTATAAAATTAATCGGATCTATCTGAACAATACTTACAGGATTTTCTCCTGCACCTGACATTTGTAACGAATATAATTTGCCTGTACTACTATCGACACGTAAACCAAATAGTTCAGCATAATTTTCTGTGATAATTGTTCGGTATTGTTTTGTACCATTAAATGGGTTAACCAAAATCAATGACATCGATGATTCTCGTCTTACCGCTGCTTCACTAACAAAAACATAGAATATTTTATTAATTAGATCATAGGTAACATCGTCAGGTTTGTAATCACTTAAAAGTGTGAATATCGTAAACTCTCCAGTTAATGGATTAATTTTGTATAATTTATCTGATGTTGGCCCAAGTTCATACGTTGCTCCTAATAAATAGCCTTTTGGAACTGTTCGTATGCCATTGATAGTATTAAAGATGATGTATGACAATAGTAATGATAGACGAAAAGAATTATTCATTAATCTAAAACTCTATACCAATGTAAATTCTCAATCTTTGGATGTCATATATCTGAATTCATCTATACCAATCAACACTATTACAGGCTGATTTGGAAAAAAAATGTTCTATTTTAGTAAATACGAGCACTAGTCAACTTTCATGTTTCGAGGTTCTGTACGTTCTAAAATCAACATTTTTCGCACCAGAGTTTATATTAATTTTTTGTGTAGCTTAAAATGCGCGGAAATCTTGTCATTTTCGACCAATTTTTGCACAAAACGTTGGACTCGGAAACAACTCCATAAATTCATGGAAAAGTCAAAATAAATTTCGCGAAGCGAAAACTTTTTGCAGATTTATAAAGAAAATTCAACTTTGTCTTGTAGTCTTTTCAAAAAGAAAATGTCTTCGCATCTAACTCAGAAAACTTTCTCAATGCTTTTGCCATCAAAGACGATCGCTCTTGCCCATGTAAATATTTTGACGACCCTAAACACGTTTCTAACGTGTTACATTAAACGCATTGGACGCAGCTAAAATAAAACATCTGATGCATCTAGACGCGTTTGCAGAGCGCGGCTGGATTCGTTCATTGGATGCGTCCCAACGTGTCTAGGCGCGTCTAAAATAACCGATTGATTTCGTGCACAGCTACGTATATCAAATGTGCGATCATCTAGACTAGATCATATGAGCATGTGATTCAGAAGCGAGCACTTACCACGATCAGCCAGAACAGCTCGTATGAATATCTGAATCTCTTGTGTTTCAACAATGGAACACGGGAAATAACTCTGGATCTGTCGTTCACTCATGGTGTTCAGGTATTCACCTTCTATAAGCTCACCTCTAAGGATCTGAATAGTTGTCAGTATGTATCGAAACTTTTCGATTTGAGCAGTGAAATTCGTATGATTGACACGTAATACTATCTAGCACTTATACTATTGGCATAGACTTTGCAGAAAATAAACACATTTGGTCAACAGTCGAAAAATGCCAACCAAACACTATACTGGCTTCAAACGCTGTAGAATAAATTTGATGTCGCTATCTCTGATGATGAAGGTAACTGCTCCAAGATTAGATAAGGTCGGTTATTTTGAGATATACACTTAAGATGAAAAAAAACGTGATTTACTTTAGCTTTGCTGCGTATTTATAACTTTTGCAAACGCGAATCAACATCAGCCACAGTCAGATCCAACACAAACTAACCTGCGTTTAGAACTCTTGCTGTAATCAAATGCATTTATGTATCATATGCGTCTCATTCCGAATACGAATGAATGCGTTTAACTGCGTTTACAGAGTGCATCCAACTCCGTTTTATTTTCTGATACATCGATACGCGTTTGAAAAACGCGATCATAAGCGTTCAATTAAATTTCAAATGTATCTCACTGCGTTTTCGAAATAATTTTGAGAAACTCGCATCTAGACGCATTCGACTTAAATAGAGGCCGTGTTCAGACATACTTTCTCTGCGTTTCATGATTGCATTAATGGCGACGATTGTTCTAAGTCATGTTGTTTGGAAAGAAAAGTAACCAAATTTTTTTGAAAAAAGTTTAACTATTTTTTTAGCTTGGCGACGGGGTGTGGGTGAGTGTGCGTGTGCGTGTGGGGTATGGGTGGGTGTCGGCTATCTCTTCGCTAACAACCATAATCATGCCCACACCCACACCTTTTTGCTTACACTGTTCAGAAACAACTTCGGATTGTGTTGTCAAAAAACAATATTATCAAGACATAACTGTAGTGTCTGGAATCGGATCCCGTACACATTTTACTTCGTTTATCAATAAGCAACAGAGCCTCAACTAAGCCACTAGGCCGGTCTGCAGGGAGTACAGGCCACGATTTTTCGGCCGGGTGCGTGACAGGTAGGCCGCCTGGTCTGTTTACTTTTTTCTTCGATATCAAACTTCTATCGCATAAATTGTATTTATGTCTGGAAAATAGATTTAGCTGAGCTAGTTTTCAAGGAGAATACTTAAATTTGAGAAACTAGATAAAGGTAAACCTAAGTTTGGTCAAAAGTAAAAATATTGAAAGTATATGTCGAAAAGGTGTGGATGTGAGTGAGAACATTATTTCAAGGTCGATAAACTATCATTCCAAAGAAATTTTAGTGTCTTTTTCATTCCTGTTTTTTCAATAATAAAGGTTTGATTGGAATTTTGCTGTTTCGTTTATCAATCTTCAAAACGAGAAAATATGGAGAAGTCTCCACAACACTTTTTGACATTTTTTCTTCCAATAGTGCCACTTTCGTCATCTTTCTGTCGACACTTTTACCTTTGATCAAAATTAAGATAAACTTAGATAAATATTGACGATAGATATAAGTAATCGAATCTATTATCAATATTAAGAAGTTATTAACATAATGGAGGAACTCGATAAGTGATGAAATCGACCCTCGAAATACTTCTTTTTTACCAACATAAAACAATTTCATAGGATTTTCGGATATGATCGCTAGTAGAATTGATTCTGTTGCCCCTGCTTGCGCTGCATTCATGGGTGGGTATGTGGATGTTTAAGTCTTTTTTCTGTTGAGGCCTACGCACGCCCACATCCACACCCCATCCTTATCGGTATAAATGTATGCTTTCGATCACGTTTAAATATCATTCCCCAATTTTTAAGGACTCTGGCACATTTTTGTGCAAAGACACACGTAAACACATGATGCTTGGTGTTATTCATATCGAAGCTGCTTCGCTCTTATTGATAGCATCGACTCTGGCATACTCAAATACAAATGATACAATAATAATCAATGTACCCGAAGGCAAGTTGATGACCAGATGGAACGAGTGTTCGCCGATTGTCATGCAATCCTACTACAAAAAATTTCAGCTTGGTATACTTTCTCTCACTTCTCCATCTTTTAATTACTTGAAAGTTCCAGGCTTGAGTTTTGCATTCAATCATGCTACTCCGCTAGTCTATCGCCTTTCATTTGAAGGTGAATGTCGTATATCAGAAAGCGGTTCAGTCTTTCATATTGAGTTCATGTATGATGATCATTTACTTCGAAGCGGTGATCGACTCGTACTCAATGATGGTCGAGATCTACCCTACCAAACCCCAACCCATTGGCACAAACCGTCGACGGGTGCATATCATGAAATTTGTATACACTCTGAAATAGTTCAATTGTCAAGTGGAACCCATCTGATTGATGTAGGCTTTCAACTATTAGCACCATTCCAAAATACTGCTGTTTCGCTTAGCAAAGCAAAATTTACAGTCGAACTGATACAATATAGTCCGAATGTCAATCATGGTTTGCCAATGCTTACACTAGGAGCATCGATTGGATACCAGAGATGGGATCGATTCGTCCTTTTTTCAAAACCGAACCGAACCGATCGAAAATGATTCAAAACTAAACTGAATGGGAAAAGTTACGGATACTTAATTTCTGACTCCCATTTAAATTCTAAGTGATTTTAAAAACTAAGCAAAACGTTTAATTCTACAATTATTGTAACGGCCTATCGAACAGTTTTTTGACAAAATGTTTGTCCATTTTTTACTCTCTTAAAGGTATTCTAGATGAATGAAAAACTATGCGTTAGGACCAAAATTGTAGAATTAAACGTTTTGCTTAGTTTTTAAAATCACTNCAAGAGGCTTTGGTAGCTGGCAACAGACCCTCACAAGGTATTTTGGGAGTTCATAAAATCTAAAGGAGCGTCAAGTCCAATATAGATGAACGAAGGTTGCTGGCTTCCTAATTGTAGCGTCCTATTTGTTTCTCAGCTTCATCATAAATGATTACCCTCGACGTAGAACTAAATATTTTTTTTGCTGAGTTGCGCTGAATTAAATCTGAAAAGGTAAAAGAGCGACGGGAACTGCCTGTTTTTGTGAATGACACAGGATTGTCGTTAATGAGCAATCATGATCTAATATAGCTTGAACACGAACTCAAAAAGCGAATTATTATGAATAAGATTGTATAAACGACTATTAAGAAGGACAATTCTTTCCAAAACAAAGACAACTGTGTCGAACCTGTTAATTATCGCTGAGAAGATTTTCAGTATGTCATACCTCAGATGTGTAAATTGTTTATATTTTCATTGATTGCAGCATGTCTTTATTAGTTCTCAATTTTCCTATGTATAGTAGCACCTGAGAAATATAGTGCCATATAAGATCTCTCTTCCACATCTGATCAATACAGTTTTTAATACGAACTGCTGTAGAAGTATTTTGTGATATCGGTGGATGATTATATAAGCGTTTGTTCGTATATAAACTTCCTTATGAGTCTTTTTTTGATCCTTAGTATTTATCGTGCTGTTTTAGTTTAATCAA
Organism: Rotaria sp. Silwood2; assembly: GCA_905329745.1. Taxonomy (NCBI): domain Eukaryota; kingdom Metazoa; phylum Rotifera; class Eurotatoria; order Philodinida; family Philodinidae; genus Rotaria; species Rotaria sp. Silwood2. The sequence goes on from CAJNSZ010003210.1 coordinate 7,683, forward strand.
GACTGTCTGTGAGTCCATGAAACATAAATATTAATTGACTCATCGAAGGATAACTCTGACTCAACTTAAAAAACGACATAATCAATTCCTTTTGAACGGTAACTCTATTTGTTGCAACAGTTCTTCAAAATGCTGTGTGGAAAAAAACTCTTAGATCCTAAATCCATTCTAGAGAGCAGCGTTATATTTATGAAAAGCACTATTTTATCGGGGACGCCGTATATCTTAATGTTTGCAACTAATTGCCAATTTGATATTAAGTTTAAGCCTGCTTTTGAGCAGAAATTTCGTTGAAAGTTGCTATTAAGATTGCCTACTACTTTTACATTTTTTGTAAAAAGACGTTAATTTCTAATTGCATTTTGACAACGTTATGACTGTTGATTGGCGAACTAACGTAGTAATTTAGCTATCGAGTACTAATAGTGTTTCATCTCATACAAGCGATCTTACATTGACTTATCAAAAGCTTCCAGATAGACTCTTTCTCTCTACCATCCTTACGATAACTTAATTCTAGTTAGCTCAAGAAACATCTACCTTTTCATCGAAGAATATGAATCGTGATATCAATCAGCAAAAGATGGGAACATTTTCATCAGGAAAGTAACTAGTTTTATGACTATCGGTAGATCTTGAACTCTCGTCAAATACTTTCAAATCACATGAAGTTGTAAAAAGAATTTTATGCGAGTTTGTTGAGTCCTTTGATATTATGTGTGGTACGATAGAGGCGTTTAACGTCCTTGTGAAGTTGAGTGAAGTATTATCAACTCTTCTGAAATATGCTAAAGCCTTTTGAAATCTAGAAATCTTTGAATTTAATATCTTATCCCGTATATACATTGAAAAAGCGAAAATAATTGACCTCAGATATTAATTTTTTAGTAATTAATCAGCCATATATTGGCCAAAGTGGATCTTTTTTTAATGATTTGACAAAATACGTGATATATTCTTTGATTTCGAGTAGATAACTCAGAAAAAAACGAGCTGACATCGATAAATTTACGAAAATATGAAAATTACAGTATGAGAACCACAGATGATGTCTTGGTGACTGGCCTGTCATATAACTGGACTTAATAACATAAAAGAAATTTCTTTCTAATTGTAGAGAAAGAAATATTGAACATTTTTCGTCACAGAAATTTTTCTGTGATATGCTTTCTTCATTCAGAAAGTTATCTAGAAGCAAATCAGAGTTTTCTAGTTATGTTCTATGCACTTATCCAATTACCCCACAGTTTTTCTCTACATATCCAATTACCCCATTTGGGGCAATTACATAAATTTTTTCGTTCTTTTCTATTTAGTAATTAGAAGATATCTCAGGTTAATTAGTTCTGAAAAAACGGGACATTGTTACCAATTGTACAGAACAATATGTTCTATTCACCTGTGCACGAATGACTACTTAATCTTAATTAGTTAATGAGAAAAGTTAATTATAACTATCCCATATAAAATACATGTGTTTATCCAATTTCCCCATCGTTCCTAGCGTATTTATCCAATTGCCCCGTGTGGGGTAATGGGAAAAAGTTAGTGGGGGTAATTGGAAAAAAGGTGGAAAATACGCACCTGTATCTCAGATTTGGAAAATTTTTACACAGGTAGATAGAGAAATGTTCATTCTATCTGTATGCTAAATTTTGTGAAAAAATAATTAGGTACAAAAAAGTTATGCCAATTAAAAGTTAAAAACGAAAAAATCTTTATCCAATTGCCCCACATGACTCTAACTAGATTCTTCGTTCATTTTCACTTTTTGTTTGTTCTGTTCGAAGAGGAAATGCATTACTAAGGTAAGTAAATCATTCATTGTTGAATAAAAATACAATGAAAAGAAGAAGCTTTTTTCATTATCTGGAGAAATCATGATGAAGACAGTCTCTCAAAGTTTCTGTTTCTAAGAAGAAAAACAAAATAGGAATACGTTGAAAAAAACTTCTGTTCTGATTTGTTCTGTCATTTTTTGTAGTTAAAATACAAATGTATAATTAGAAAAATTGTACATAGAGGCTAAGGGTTAGCCTGATTGAAAAGTTGAAATTGAGACGGTATTTTTGAACTATCTTTTTTTCTCTATAAACTTCTGAAGACACAGGCGACCAAAGGCCAACTAATAAAATCTTTATTTCAAATCACTGCATCCATACATTTCATTTCAAAAACTTTGCATCAGCTTGGATTTAAAACCGTCGAAGGCAAGATTGTTCATGAAAGGAAATTATATGCTATTCTTTAAAGCATTTGTGAAGCATTGAAGCAGAATGAAATAATTTAGAACATTTGATGATGAATACTTGATGAAGAATGAAATGTCATGACTAACCATTTCAAAGAGAATAATGAAGAAGATTTGAGTCCGCAAAGATATTATTAGCGTATGACATTGCCAATAGAAACACTAATATAAGCTTGTTCTCTTGAGTTCGATTCGAGTTGCTTGTATGTTCAACAAAATGAATAAACAGTTTCTGTTTACNGAAAGCTACGATTTGTTTCAAAACTAATATCAGATTCAGAATCAGCGTTAAAAACTGAGTCGATTTATATATGTTGTGAATAATTCAGAAAAAAAAATTTTTTTTTTGAAAAAAATCCCTGTACCCCCCCTCAAGGATGGTCTTCTCAATAATGACAATTTTTCGATAACTCAGCCATTTCTTGACGGATCCTGCTCATCTTCGAACTCGACCGAGACATTGTTAAGACTGAACTTTGTGGAAAATTTCATTGCGATTGGACTCTCTTTTCAAAAGTTATCGTGTAAACGGCCGGCCGGCCGGCCGGACATACTGACCGATTCTAGAGTGTACTCACTTTTTGAGTACACAAAAAGATGAATTTATATAAAATTAAATTTTAGAAAACTTTCTTGTAGAAAAATAATTCTACAGTTACTGATACTTACTTGCATATGTATTTTCTTGAAATAATTTCTTGAGATAATCAAATGGAACAATCCGATAACTTTTGTTAAATTTTGTGACAATTTCATCAATCTAAATATAAAATAATAAATTTGCCATTTTCTAACAATATATTATCTCTAACCATAAATTTTGGATGTTCAGGGCCATAATGTTGAATGCGAAATCCGAATAGTAAAAATTCAATTGCATCACCGGCTTCTTCCATTAGTACTCCTATGCAAAATAAAACAAAAAAATTCAAAAATTCGGTAGAACAGAAAGAAAATTCACCTTTAGGTGTTGCAAGATCATGATCCATGTTACAGGTATAATGATGGAATGACCAATGTCCTAATTCATGTATTATTGTAAATAGTATGAGTGCACTGTATTTAATAACATCCTTTGAATGATCACTTGCTTTAGAACAGTCTATTAACTAAAAGAAAATTTTAAATGAATAAAAATTACCCAGTTAACATTTTTTTACTTGTTTATTTAAGTATATAATATTTATGTCTGTTTCTTTTTCTCGTCCTAAATAATTTCCATAAACAGCACAGGGTACTCGCGCAATAAGAAGTTCATCTTCTTGAAGAATAATTGATGGAATATTTGATTGAGTAAACGCGTTCCTAATTTGATTTATAACAATTTCAGAAACATTATGCTAAAACTAGAAAATTTATCTTTGTTCAGCATCCCTTCGCAGAACTCACCGGCAGTATCCCAGTATACTGATCAAATGGAACAAAATGTGCACTGAAATTACTTAATAGAAAATCATTTGTTAAAATTTTTGACAAGGCGCACAAAGCAATATTTAAAGCCGGATATTGTTCAATTAATGCTTCATCAAGATCAAAAGTTAATTTATATTTTGGTAAATCACACCATGATACCGTACATTTATTTGACATGTTCGGTTAGCTTCAATGTAGTATGTGGTACTGAGACAATGAATATAATAAACTCAACGGCTGCATTTTGATTAGCGGTCTTATGAACGACTTATTTAAGACGCGAATTTTATATCAAAAAAAGTGTAAGTAAGTGACATCTATGGTCAATAATTCTGGTATACTTGATTAAACACTAACAGACATAAAAAGTCAAACTCATTTATATTGTTTGGTTACACTTACACTTTTTTAGTTTATGTCTTCGTTCGAAGCGTACCAATTTCAAAACTTTTCTATTGTAAGAGAAATTTGAATCGAATTTTTATTTATTTCGGATGTAACTCCTCTATTGAGACAATATCAATTCTAAAATT
>CAJNSZ010003211.1:0-11868 GCA_905329745.1 Rotaria sp. Silwood2
AGAATTGATTATTTACCTCTTGGTAAGTTGTAATAAGCAATTTTTCTCTTCATTGTAGAGAGCACGTCATCCTTTCTGTTCTTACACATTTCATTTTTGCAATAGTTTCTTCTCATAAACAACGTGTAAAGACGAAGAACATGTCGTGCTCTTCATACTGACGAATAAAGTTGCTTATTACAACTTACCAAGAGGTAAATGATCAAATCTGATCAAATACATGTTGCGATGACGATAACATGCGGGTTGATGGCTACATTGACCTGCCAGAGCAACATATTATTGTTAACAGAAAAATATTATCCTTGGCTGGATCCTGTTCTCGTTGTCTTTGTCAGTATGTTTATAGCTACTGCTTTATTGTTTTTTTATGCTTTCGTTGTTGCAAATTTTGAAATAGAAATAATGGAAAAGATCTTATTTTATGTGCATCAAACAAAGCTTGAACATTGTGTCAGTGATGTTTTTTGATAGAGAAATTGTTTTCGGTATTATATTTTTACAACAGAATGGAGACAGAATACTTTTTTTATATGCTGTTATTAACGATGGAAGAATTCAAATATTTTTCTTTTCAGACAGGCAAGGATTGGAAAAAATAATTTACAAGGAAACAAATTATAGATCAGATGATAACAATTGACAATCGAAATTCTAATAATTATATGTGTCGATAACTGTTAAACGTGATTATTTCATTGATTTTGGAATATTTTTTGAGTAAATTTCATTATATATAAATAGCAATGATTTCTTATTCGAAATGACATGTTTCATAAAAAAAAAATGATGAACGTATTTAATATTGATTTTTATCTGCTTAAAAAGAAAGCCTTTGTATTATATTTTTATTCTTTTGGTAGTTTTTGCTGCTTATAAGTCTATAAAGAAAAAAAGAAAATTATTCTTTGGAATGTTCCATCATAGATTAAATTGGTTAAACCAAGGGAATAGTCATAACTTTTGGTCATAGTTATAGTCATCAATCTTATGGAAATATAGTTTAATGATAGTTACTAACAAAGAAAAGTTTAGGCATTTTCCATTATTTTTTTGCTATCGATTCTAACCAAATTAAACGGAAAAAAGAAGTAGAATAGTTTTGATTAATTTTTTAATTTCAAAAATTTCAATTGATTACAATTGAAATGAATTTGATATTTTTAATTATCATCATCTATTTTTGTGTTTATATAACTTTTTTTTATCAGATAATTAGTTTTTTTTTTTTTACAGAAGCTGAGTTTAATTATAATTAATATTAGTCATATCCATGCTCTAAGTGAAGTATAACGTCAGTAAGCACAAATGAGTCACCGTCCAGCTTTTTCCCTCTGATTAATGTAGACAGCTTTTTTCTGTTTATTTTTAACCTGTAGGGAAAAAGTAATTGTATATTGTCTTATCATGTTTGTCAATATAATCTAACGAGGAACAACAAAAACATTAGAAGAAGAGCTAGTACTATTAAAAGTTATCATAGATATAAAAGAATAACTTGATATATAGTCATTTTATGTTAAAATAAAACGAAAAATTGATATTATTTTCATTCTGTACATTCACGGTCAACAAATGCATATGAACTTCGGAGAAATACATTAAAAAAAGTAAAAAAAAAGCTGTCAGAAAATACTCTAAAAATACTCAGTTTTAATTGTAAAGAGTAAAGAAATGAATATTTATTTATTTTATTCAATAATTTCCATTAAATGAAATTAATTATTGTTTCAATTTGATTAAATCTGCTAAACCATTGAAAAAAATGATTTGATTTAAAATTCTCGATTGTTATTAACTACGATTGATAATATAGAATTGAAAAATTATTATAATTGGAGTTATTATTTCACATTTCATTCTATTAAGCTGCATTTATTATGACTTTTTTTCCAGAAGTAATATAATTCAAACCATAGACATTGCAACATTACAACAATCGGTAATTGTCAAGCAATGAAATATTGAACTCTTTGATAATCAATTCACTCATGAGTCTATGTTGTTATTTTTTCTTAGATGAAGAGAAAAAATTTGATTAATGACAAACAATAGAATTTTCCATTGTATTAAACTTTTGGAAATATATTTGATTTATATCTGAATCATTTTATATCTGTCGACAAAGTATAGAAGTTGATGACTCTCATTATCGATCTATGCTAGGAAAACAGGTGGCTATAATTTTTAACATGAATTAATCAGCAAAACAAGACTAATATAGATAATGATGAGACTGACTCAACTGAATTGAATGAATATTATTTACTTTTTACTCAATAAAATTCTATCATGAAATCTTGAATACATATTTATTAAAAATGAAGTTGTTTGTTTTGAAATGAAGAATTCTAAAGGTAGGATAAAATTTTTCATGATCAAAACAATAATATTCAATACATCGTCAGATATTTAGAGATATTTTTGTAACATAAACATTTCTTATATGATTGTTATTTAATGTTTCACACACATATAACATTAGAAAACCTTGTGAACAATTGCCAAAAGATTCCTCTTTTTATTTTTTATTTGTATTTCATCTCAATTTGATTATTCATCATATTTTAATATATATGTTGTTCGAATATTCCCTATGTTGGTTTATTCATTGTCATTCTATTAAAGTATACATTTTCATCTTGTATCACATAAATGAAAAAGTAATAAAGACTCAAAAAAATAAAAAATAAAAAATACAAGAAATATATATCCGTTTCTCTAATACTGTTCAATTGAAAAGGAAAGGCAAGTAGTCCGTACTTGAACTCTGTGCAATTTTTAAATGAAATAAAAACTTGTTTGTTCTTTCGATTCCGTTGATTGGCTTCGAAGATAGGAATCTACTTCAAAGAAAACTGTAGACTTAGTTGATTTTGTAACATAAGTTTAACTAACTAATCAATACCTATACGTAATTGTTATCTACCTTTCTTCTAATTCAAGACATAAAAAAATATATTCCTCTTTTGATGAGTTTTAATCTCAAGTAAGAAAAAAAAACACAGTTTTTATTTTATCCTTTCAACTATATTATGATTTCTATATCCTGAAGAAAACAAGAGTGGACAACACTCGATAGTACTGTAATATCGAGCCGATCTGGAGCACGTCTCCACTATCGTTAAGTGATCTTGATCCTATGCCAACAAGTCATCCGAAAAACTCCAACTTTTACAATCAGTGTCGACTTTCAAACTGACGAAAACGAATACTAAACTTTGGTATTCGCCTAAAAGAACACAAAAATGTTCGAACTCATTCTGCAATTATATATTTGATATTTTCTAATATTTTTGCATTCATATGCTTCAGTGTCTTTTAACAAATAAGAGAATATTCAACTTATGATGGCGATGAACTAAGCATAGATCAACAGTTTTTTTTTAATTAATTCTTTTCATCGAAACTATTTTTGTTTTTCTGTTTATTAAACAGAAATTTCTTCTTTAAAGTTATTTTCTTTTTTTTATCTCTATTAGAGGAGATCTTTTTGGATAGTTTTTAAAAAGTTTCATTCTTCAATGATATGATTCATCTATAGAATAACACCGAATTGGATTTAATTCTAGAGTGATCGAATGTTTAGTGAGTGTGAGTGTGAACTTAATACTGAAATTAACAGGTTTATATTTAAATTTATCTCTATACTTTTCAAACACTTTTTCTAAGCAAATAGGAGAACTTTCACAATTAACTTGATTATTATTTTTTAATATTCATCTTTACGAAAATTATTCATCAAAAGGACAAACTAAGATTCCTTTCTAATGTATTATGCTTTGTATGTTTAGAATAATCAGTATCTCAATTTTGTTTTCTTCGAAAAACATTTTATCCTAACAAGAAATAACAAAGGTATTTGTTCAATATGAAAATTTAACTCTAAACATTTTCATATTTGTTGCTTATTGTTTTTTTGTAGAATATGTAAATCCATTTTGATCTAATCATTGAATTTCCATTCATATTAGAATATACAAACAATAAATTAGATAACGTAGATCAAAAGTTATTTTTGCTCAGAAAAATGTGTCAAAACGATAGATAGTTTGGCTTTTCTAATAAGAAACCGAATATTAAGAAAAGTTGTTTTCTTTTTGTTGAGAAGATCATAAAGCTCTATATTTATAGGATATTTCAACTGAAAGATAATTGATTAAGAAAGTTTTGTTGCTTTTCGTCTCGAATTATAATAGATTATTTTCAACAGAATAGTTTTTATGTTTTGTAAAGTTTTCTAAGTTTAATCTATTTGACTAAGAAAAAAGTCGAACAGTTCAATTCATTTGACGAATCAAAGAGAAAATACATATTTTCACATAAATAAAAACAAACCAATCTAACTCTCTCTGTCCAAAATGTATTAATTATCAACTTTATGGATCAATGATGTCATTTTCTATATAGAGTTTATATCATCAATGCGCATGTACATGAAAAACATGTTTCTTTTGGATTATTCATCATATCAAAAACGACAAAAAGACATCAGTAGAATAATTTCATAGAATCATGACCTCCCAAATTTTCTCATTCTATGATGAATAATTTTTACCTTGTCTTCTCTATTTTCAGATAAATCATATGTTCATATTGGGATTTTTTAAAAAGATGAGTTTTCTTTCCTTGAAGAAAATGAGACATATACTCGAAAATCCACTTGAATGAGCCTGACATCAATGGAACGAGGGTTCAAATGAAGTTTTAATTTTGTCTTATAGATATGCATTACTATACGTAGCGAAAGACAAAAAATAAATGAGATACAAAGACAGCATAGATTTCGCATCTCCAACAAGAATTTTAGTCGATTTCATTTTGCAGATATCTAAGAGGTCAATAACCGATGATACCAATCACCAAAACACATGTGAGTTGCTAGTAACATCGATCTATCGAAACAACACCTATCACAACTAAACCAAGAGACAATACCTACATCTCATGTTCAATGACATAGACACCTGGAGCACATGAAAAACTCACATCTCCCTAGTTACGAATGTCTTTTTCTCGCTAACTAAGAAGTTCTACCAAAACAAAATGATTTATATTTTACCTGGTCCTTCTTTCTCTATCCAAAGATTAAACGTAAATATTTCATTCAGTTACAGATCTACTCAGAATTAGATGTCATCAAATTTCGATGCCTATACAATCATATATTATTATCAAACAGATTTTTCATTGTCTCAGGAATCATGACAGTATATGTAGTCATTCTAATGTGTAGAAAAAAGTGTACGTACCGCCTTCACATTTTACATTCTTCTTTTCTTATACGAAAAATATGTTGCTCTGGCAGGTTAATGTTGCCATCAACCCGCACGTTTTCGTCATCGCAACATGTATTTGATCAGACTTGATCATTTACCTCTTGGTAAATTGTAATAAGCAACTTTGCTCGTTAGTATGGAGAGCACGACATCGTCTTTGTCTTTACCCATACTATATGAGAAAAGAAAATGCAAAAGTGAAATGTGTAAGAACAGGAAAGATATCGTGCTTTTCATACTGACAAGTAAAGTTGCTTATTACAACTTACCAAGAGGTAAATGATCAAATCTGATCAAATACATGTTGCGATGACGAAAACGTGTAGGTTGATAGCAACATTGACCTGCCAGAGCAACATTCTTTATCACTTTGAAAGAATAAAAGAAATAATTTTCATCTATTCGATCAACTGTTTCGTAATGTGTGTGTCTATTAGATTTTGGGTAACAAGATCTGCGTGCTCCCGAAAGAAGAATTTTGTTTTTCGGCGTTTGATTGGAAAAAATTAGTTAATGATAAAGGTATATAGCTCGTGATCTGTTTGATCAAATGTCGTTGTTTTGGGAGAGAACTATTTCCAGTCTATTATTCTTAGAGATTTTTTTTTCTTTTTATTTCAAATGTTACGTCGTGTATCTAAGGTAAGATACTATCATTAATATGTATAAAAGTTACGTTGTTAATACTTATTATTTTTTTTTGTAAATACATGATTGAGAAAAAAAGACTACTGATCAGGCGTCTAGTACAATAAAACAGAACAGTTGAGCAGAAATTAAAATATGTAAACTAGAGGAAAATCTATTGAGAGTTAATAAAAATTTCAGTAGAGGAATAACTAGTATTTTTGATTGATACAGACATTAGGTCAGTTGTGAAAAAAAAAACAAATTATATCATAATTGTATGTTTTCCTGTTTATAAACTAGAAGGAGAATCTCGAACTAAGAGAAAGAATAGAGTTTCTCCATTTTAATCGATAAAGATGAAGATATTTTGTTGATTTTAATAGCATATTCCATGTATGGAGACGTTTAAAAGTATATCAATCTTATTATATTTCAACTTTGAACATGAATCCTTTAGTAGAAGAAAGTTTATTCCGAGATATGATTAAGTAATGAATTCATTCACTACAAGAATAATTATTATCAGCAATGACGAGAGTTATTCAGATACATTAAGTGAATGCCAGAGAATTTAGTCGGAAAAAATCAAAGTAACATACAATGAAAAACTAGTGGTAAAAAATATCCTTTCTTCTTTCTTTTCAATAGATGGATCTGAAAAACAAAATATTTTTTTGTTCAACGATTAAATTTTTTTCCTTGTTACAAATAATCTAATCAAATTATACTTACTCTAACAAGAAAGTTTCCAGTAGTTCATAGAAAAAATAAAAACATCTATTGAGCGAATATTTCTCATGTCATTTCATTTACGAATATCTGACAAGTAGAAAACACACACTATATGAAACAAGACAAAGTTACTCATTAACTTATAAAAAAATATAATTTTTCTGTTACATGTTTATTGAAGATTTATCTAACACATGTAGATAGAGATGACTAGTTCTTCGTCGTTTTTTCAATTTCAAATATGTTCTCTTAGATTTTTAAAATGAGAAACAGCTTTATCATTCGATAAGAAAAACAAGTATTCTTTCGATGCTTTTTTATTAAAGAGACCATTTTGTTGATAGTTATATACGAATATGTCAAATAAAAAAAATTTCTCTATATGATTCAATGAATTCGTCGAATGAAATGATTTGTCTTTTCTCAAATACTAGAAATTCTAAACACTGGAAATTTTTGGATCATTGAAACAATGAGAAAGAAACAATATCGAAAGATCTTGAGAGTTAATTTTTTGTAACATTTATAATATTACAGATGGAAAGGTTCTAATAATGATATAATGAATATTTCTCAACATCTTGTGTCGTATACATGAAAAAGAAAACAAACACTCAAAGAATATAAAATATCAAATAGATTATATATTTTTTTGCTACGATTCAGGATTGAAAAAAAGCAACTCAATAACTCAAAATTACGTCTATTTTGAAATTTTGATTCATTATTGTCGTATTTATTTTCGAATGAAAAATATAATTTCTAGTTAAATGTGAATATACGATAAAATGAAATACACAACATCATATTTTGCGTTATAAAATATCTCTTGGAAAACAATGAAACATGATAGGAAAAACTAAAATGAATCGTTATAAAGTATTTTAGGTATTATGACAGAGCTAAAAGATTATATTTTGATCGAAAATAATAATTCCGTTCGATTATTTATTGTCTAACACCATCTTTGAGAGTTTTGCTGATAGATTTTATGCTTATGATGATAGCCACTTTATGGAATGATTTGATTGTATTTTCAATCATCGTTTTTCTTTTCATCATTATCTAGTACTGAATTTATTGATAGTAATTGAATTGTAATTTCTACTAATATATTTTGTAACTGAACAATAATATGTTATAGTTGATATCGAAACACAAATGATGATAATATTGAATCAATGACTAAGAATATTTCTTGTTCAGATTTAGTTTTAGTTAAATATCTAGATTTATAGCTCAATGGAGCCAACGTTGAATTTCAACTGAATAAGAATAACAAAACTGCACTTTGATTTTAGCTCATACATCGAAAAGTCGTGACTATTTTAATAACATGCCAAATTTCTAATATGATCTTGTATAAACGCATTACATTGTGTATAGGACAAAAAAGAGACAAGAATATATACAATCTATAAAAACAACATAAATATCATGTTGCACAGATGTATGAACAAAATTTGTATCCTATAATCTATCAGGAAGTTTCTATTTCATCATGAGAATTTCATCAGCATCATATTTTAATTTATGTGCAAATTCTCTTCATCAGCAAGATCATAGATTAGTTTCTTTTTGCAATAATTTAAATGAAATAGTAAAAGTAATGTCATCATTGACGATGGACAAGGTATGAGAGTAAAAACAGGAATTAATACTATAATTGATAGGCTAATTAGAAGCGATGAAGGTATGAAAATAAAAGTCAATGAAAAAGACCAGAAAAGAAAACTCTAATTATATTGATTATGTTGATAATCTTCATAATAATCTGGAATTTATGAAAATTATGATGAAAACTATCGATTGAAAGTTTAGACTACAACAACTTTTGTAAATTTCTTCCTCATTATGAACATTATGATAAACACAAATATTAGCGAAATCATTAAAATGAAAACATCGACATATATATATAATAAAACGTTATCAACAAATAAATCCATACAAAATCTTTCTGTGTTTGAAGACCTATTTCAATCGATCTAATATGATCCTAATTAAAACCGAAACAAGAATATCGTAACTGTATCGCACATGACTTCTCTTTTCTTATTCTGAAAAAATGTTCTATCTTAAGTAAAAAAAGAAGATTCTTATTAAATACATATATTCTAAAGATGAAAACGAATGCGTTAATAAAATTTCAATCTTACTAGTGTAACACTATTAAATTTAAGATGAAAGTAAACATTAGAATCGTGTTCTCTAACCTCGAACATGTCATTTATATATATATGATAATATAGGACATTTCTCTATTAAAATAACGACGTGTTCCGGTATCCAATTTCTTTTTTCAATGAAGCGATAAAACTAAACTGACATTTTTTATGTTTTATTTCTTTACTTTAATATAAGATATGTTGCTCTGGCAGGTCAATGTTGCCATCAACCTACACGATTTCGTCATCGCAACATGTATTTGATCAGACTTGATCATTTACCTCTTGGTAAATTGTAATAAGCAACTTTGCTCGTTAGTATGGAGAGCACGACTTCGTCTTTGTCTTTACTCATACTATATGAGAAAAAGATAATGCAAAAGTGAAATGTGTAAGAACAGAAAAGATATCCTGCTCTCCATACTGACAAGTAAAGTTGCTTATTACAACTTACCAAGAGGTAAATGATCAAATCTGATCAAATACATGTTGCGATGACGAAGACATGCGGGTTGATGGTTACATCGATCTGCCAGAGCAACATTCTTCAATACGGAAAATGGAAAAATTTTGAAATCAGCGTATCATGATATTCCAATTGAATTGACCATCATCAGACGTTCTATTAGCGAATTGTTATTATCAAATACAATCATTCGTTGTGCTGTAGGTGGTGTGGATGGGGGCGTGAGTCCTGAAGGCAAAAACCTACGCACCCAGACCGACACCCACATTCTAATAATGCGCTAACTAGTTAAGTGACCATCCACACAAACTGACATGAAGAGAGACGATGCACCTGGTGAAGGATCCCGTGCTAATACTTGAACCATCGCTGGAGGCATGGAGGCATTACCAAAATGAAATAAATAAGATCACACAAGAAAATATAATTAGAAGACATTGATCACGAATAATTAATAATAGCAATTCTTTAAAACTGACCACAGTCATGCCAGTTTCTGTTTTTCCTACTGTACGTCTACGTTCATAATTAATTTCACTTTGACATATGCAGGAAAGAGCAATAAGAGTTAGTATAGAAACACCAATAACAAAGAGAAAAATCAATTGAGTAGAAACATAGTAACCGAGTAATTCCATAATTACCGCTAATATCACATTACCTGCGGCACTAAATGGTTGATTACGACCAATACGTGTACCAAGAGATGGATGTCCGACAAGACTGAGAGAGATTGCCGAAATAGCTGGACAAAGAATAAAGGTTCTATAATACAGAGAAAGAAAAACATCAAAGAAACCCTGTAAGTATGAGATTTAATACAAAAAATAAATAGACATGTTTTGTGCAGTACAAGATTTTGTCAGAAACTTACTTTAGAACAGAAAGATAAGATTCTTCATCACGCTTTACAATTTTAAACGTTTGTACTGAGTGATTCTTTTTCTTCTATTCTTCAGACAAAGTTTGTTCTAAGAACAAACCTGTAGAAACATGCATATGATTTTGACGATGAGTCATATTCTTTTTCTTTCTTTATGTCAGTGAAACCTACTGGTTTTTTCTTCAAACATTAGTATCTCTTGCTTGGCAATCAAGGCAAAAGAATATATTCTTTATTGAAAATATTGAAGTGCTGAGATAATATGAAATCAAGGCAAAAATCATTGATAAAAAGTCATAAGAATATTTCTTTAAAGAAATAAATCTGTCATTAAAAATGTTCCATTCATATTTTAGATTTACCATGTCGTCGACTAAGAGCAGGTACTATCAAAACAAAACTTTCTTCGTATTATGCTTTAAGATTTGACTTAAATATATCTAAACAGAAAGTAAAAACAATTCAAATCTTCCTCAGAAAATACATTTCTCTTGCTTGACTCAATGCTTTTAATAATTGCTCAATTTTTATCTGGAAAACGTTCAATTGGATCATGATATTCAGATCTCATTCTCTTATCTCTTTCTTCTACTTCCCATTCAGCTGACTTCTTCGTTCCTAAATACAAATCATTTCTACATACCGAACGAAAAACAAATGCCCTATATCAAACATCTGCATCGTGTAAATTTCTTCTGCATAAATGTAAACATCTCATAATCTGTAATATATGATCATTGACTCATTTTTCTTGCTCTTCAAAAAATATCACCATTAACAGATATAAATATGGTTATTCCAATAAAAACAACAAAAAATAAATAAATAATGGAAAACATAATGGACCAAGTAAAGCATTATCTGTACTAAGGAGTAGATGTGGCTATGAATGAACAGACGTTAAACACCCACACCCATCTTTTTGACAGAATAAATTAAATTTAATGAATTTATCTTTATTTTCTTACTCTTTAACAGTGAATGCACTTGTCCATCAGTTATTAATAATAGCAAAGACAGAAAAATCGTTAGATTGAAGATGACAATCACAAATATAAGAAGTTCTTACTGATTAACATCTACAGTATCACATGATTCAACTGGACGACAATTATTTCCTAGAAAAGTGCAAAGACTACTCGTTTATCATCAGCGACTAGCATAGAAAGATTGTTACATTTCTCATTCATCGAACATTGATCATTTTCAGACACTTATCGAACCTCTCGAAGAAAATCAATTGATAAATGAAACATGTTAGACTAAAATAGGGTGTGGGTGTGGGTGTTGGTGTGGGGTGTGGGTGTGGATGTGGGTGTGGGGGCTGGTGTGGGGTGTGGGTGTGGGGTGGGTGCGGGTGTGAGTGGGTGTGGGTGTGAGCGTGAATGTTGTACTCCTCTTCAATCCACACCCACACTCACACCCACACACCCACACCCACCCACACCCCACACCCACACCCACACCCACACCCATGACTGGGAATCTTGATCTATCTTGTATAAAGATTTATGTATATTTTTGTTTTGTTTTTATTTTGGTGTTATGTGTGTCTGTATATACTTATATAATTCATTTTGTAAATAAATTATGTGATATGAAGACAAATATAACAAGATATGTATAATCTTCTTTGAAATATGGTTGTTAAGACTAACTGGTTTAAAAGTACCAGAATGTCGACGAGTGAGTTCTTCTTTAGTTAACTGA
>CAJNSZ010003212.1:0-11866 GCA_905329745.1 Rotaria sp. Silwood2
TTCAAGAATCACATACATTATCCTATTGGTTCTAAAAATAGAAATCTCTATCAAAAAGAATTCGTGGAAAGAGATGGTACAATACGACGAAAGTAGAGTACTCTGGGGTAATTCGGATCACCTCAGAATTTTTTTACTACTATCGAAATTTTAAAAAAAGGCAGGTGGAAGAAAGTCGTATAACTTTTCATTGAAATGTTATATCGATCTGCAGTTTTCAGCGTTCCATAGAGGAGGGTCGGGGCAGATACCTATGTGGGAAAGTAATCATTCGAAGCATTTTGTTAGGGGAGCTTTCGTCGACGAAATTAAGCGTGTATTAGCGAACCTTTTTTAAGGGCTTTTTTTCATGATGTATATACCCCAACATACCCTCTTCACATTGGTATCGAAGGAATTTTGTGATTTTCCTTACTGGAAATACTAGGGGTCTTTCAACAGTGAAATTACATGTAAGGCACTTCTCGCTAAAAAACGAAAAATATTGAAAATATATTCAGAATACAGATGTTTTTACTATACTAAACAAGATGAAATAGTTTATTCTTTTTCGAATCTTACATGTAAGCTACTTAGTCACTCTCTGAGTATGTGTATGTCGGTATGTAATGACAGTATAGAGAAAAGAAAGAAAAAATAGTGATATATATGTATGCGATGGTTCTCTCGGTCATTTTTTTCTTTTTCTGTTCGAATTGCATTTGCCATCTTTTATAGATAATCTATTTGATTACAATGTCGACAGGTCATGAATTTTTAGAAGAAGTGAAACAACTAATGTTTCATATTATTGATTTTGTTGAAAGTGAGAAAAGTGGTCCAATCATTCCTCTTTATAATGTGAAAGATCGTCTTGTTAAATTGTTGAATATCTCGGAAAGATCAATGTACAGACTAACGCATGAGTTACACCATTTAAGGTGTAAAGAAATAAAGAAAATATCAGAGGAACAACAGAAGATAGAAGAGAGAAGGAAAGCAGAGACAATTGTGAGAAATCTTCGTAGTCGCACTATCGTATATCCAACACTCAACGAACATCAATATTCAACGTCTAATGCATCAGCTAAAATTCTTTGTCGTCGGCATACTGCGTCTTCTGTCTATTCATCAACAAATCATATCGACCATCTTGTTCCTCAAGCGTTGCTTCCTCAGAAGAAAAGTAAGAGATTTTTCACGTAAATATTTTCAAAGTTAGCTCTTCTCGTTTCAGTGCATTCTGGTCATCCAAACATCGTTTTATCTGAGCAAGGAAAAGATTTGATTAGACTTGAATTTCATGAACTAATTCAAGAAAAAGTGTATCCAACTTCGGAAAAATTGCTGAAAAGGTTGACAGAGCAATATGAAGATTTTCCTATTCGTTCGACAAGTACGTTGCGTAGAAAAATGAGAAATGTAAGTGAAGTATTATTTTCATGTAGACAAAAAAGAAAGAAAAACAACACACCGCCTTTTACTATTTTTCAGCTTGGTTTCGTCTATCAACGAACATCAAAAATAAAAATTGCATTGGATTCACAGGCTTTTGTTGCAGCAAGAGCGAAATATTTTCAGACCCTGGAAGAGTTCAAAGAAGCTAACGTTCATTTGTACTATCATGATGAAACTTGGATAAATCTTCGAGAAGTTAAACGATCGATTTGGACTTTAGATGGTGAAGGTGAGATAAAAAAAGGTGGAGGGAGAAGTAAGCCATGACTTCACTCGTAAATTCTTCTTTTACGTGTCATTATTTGTCTTGTTTACAGGATCTCGTCTGGCAGTATCAGCACTGATAGACGTTAAGGGTTATCACATTCCATCAGTTGATATTTTGACATGCACCGAAGAGCATAATATGGATTCAACTCATTTTCTCACATGGTTAGATTCGACTTGCGCAACGTTAAGAGAAGAGATTGGTAAGCTGATATATTTTGAGTCGTGTTTTTCATGAATAATTTCTGATACCCTCTTCATACGCGAAAAAGAAAGAATTGCTATTTGTCTAGACAACGCCACTTGCTATAACAAACTCACAGAAGAATCAGTCATTCCGAAACGTGCTTCAACAAAAGGAGAAATCCAACAATGGTTGAAAGATAGAAAAATTAATTTTTCGGAAAAATTTGTTAAAGCTCAATTGTTACAACTAGTGGGTGCTAATTGTCCACCTAAAGAATATATTGTGAGTCATTTTTAAGAGTTATTTCCAGTTTTCAGAACTCAGCTGTCCTTCATTGTTTCGTTGAATAGAGTGATCATATCGGAAAGAAATATGGTATAGAAATATTTCGTCTTCCAAAACTACATTGTAGCCTCAATCCTATTGAACTGTCATCGAATAATTTGAAGCAATTTGTTCGTGATCAGAACATGACGTTTCGTCAGGATGATGTAAAACAACTGATTGAACAGTTTATGGTGGCGATGGATGATAAACGTGCAACTTCCTATTTTCATCATGTTCGTCGAATTGAAGAAATGTTCAAAACAGCAGATGCAATTATGGAAGAAAATATCGAACCACATTTACAATCTGACAGTGAAGAAACAGATTCAGATGACGAGTAGTAAAATATAGAATAGCAGTTCTTTTCCTATTCCTAATTATTTTAATCTGATATGTGTTTGTCTATGGACAATAAAATGTCTATTGTCACAATACATTGATAAGAAACAGAAAGATAATAAGATCAAGCAGACTGAAATAAAAAGATTATCTCTCGGAAAAGAGCTTAAATCTCAGCATTCTTGCAGATATGCACTCATGACCTCAACATAAGATTACGAATCAATACAAAAATGAATCGTTTCATGTTGTTTAGTATAGTAAAAACATCTGTATTCTGAATATATTTTCAATATTTCTCGTTTTTTTGGCGAGAAGTGCCTTACATGCAATTTCACTGTTGAAAGACCCCTAGTATTTCCAGTAAGGAAAATCAGAAAATTCCTTCGATACCAATGTGAAGAGGGTATGTTGGGTATATACATCATGAAAAAAAGCCCTTAAAAAAGGTTCGCTAATACACGCTTAATTTCGTCGACGAAAGTTCCCCTAACAAAATTCTTCGAATGATCACTTTCCCAGATAGGTATCTGCCCCCGACCCTCCTCTATGGAACGCTGAAAACCGCAGATCGATATAACTTTTCAATGAAAAGTTATACGACTTTCTTCCACCTGCCTTTTTTTAAAATTTCGATAGTAGTAAAAAATTCTGAAGTGATCCGAATTACCCCAGAGTACTCTACTTTCGTCGTATTGTACCATCTCTTTCCACGAATTCTTTTTGATAGAGATTTCTATTTTTAGAACCAATAGGATAATGTATGTGATTCTTGAAAGTGGTTTAACTGATTGAGAACTGTTTGATTCATTTTGGTCTGTGTCAATAAAAGAGCAAGAAAATGCTGAGGCAAATGCTTTCACACCATGCTACGAGGNGTTCCCCTTATTCCTTTCTTTTCCACGTGGTGTAAACGCGAGGAGAAAAGGAGAACACGGCCACACTTGATGTTGTAGTATCGTGTGAAATAGTAATATATAAGTAATAATACAATTGTAACGAAATTACTAATAATTGAAATAAACATACATACTCATATCCATATTCATCAATGCTGCAATCTCAATCTATTTTTGAGTCACAACTTCCATTTACGTTTATATTTCTAAGCAAGACATATATCTTGTGATAGTAACGGAGTGCATGAAAACTGCAGTACAATGATCAAATGATGATATAGTATGTGGTTTCATCAACACATGGTCGATTCGAATACATGATAAGACATGATGAAATGTTGGGTTTAGGACAGTTGCTCGCAGGACAGTTGCTCGTCGGACAGTTGCGCGCGGACACTTGCTCGCTAGGACACTTGCTCGCTAGGACATTTGCTCGCTAGGACACTTGCTCGTATGGACACTTGCTCGTTAGGACACTTGCTCGAAAAAAAAACTTCAGGGTAAATATATGAATAAGACAGAAAGATATTCTTTATTAACAACAATAGTAATAGTAAGTGAAGAAGAAAACTAACAAAAATGTTACATAGATAATAAACGTCCAATATATTTTAACTGATCCTGGACATGAGTATGTGGATTTTGAACTAAATTGTGTAGTCGTTTGTTCAAGGATTCATTTTGTCGCTTTGGTGGTTAACGACCAGACATAGCATTAATAATATCTGAATGTATATTGTTTTCTTCTTTGATTAATTTATCCATGAATGTCCATAGGTTTGGATGAGTACATTGAAATGCACAGTTCAATTTTCGATGCCAGGCTTCAATATTATTATTCGTGCGATGCATATTATTCTTCACGCGTGCTGTCATATTCCAAAAACTAATAGGAAATGTTGCTGCTCGTCTTGAGCGTCCACGAAGTCGCCCAATATAATTGTCCTCCATGTAATCAAGAACTTGTTGATATTCATCACCGAGATTCGAGCATAAATATTCGAAACCATGAATAACTTGATTGGGTTCAAGAAATGATAAAGCTAATATCTTGTGAATGTTGTCTGCAAATACAACATCTGTTTCATAGTTTTTCTTTAAACCATTATTCTAAATGCAAAGGTATAAAATAAAATAAAATTTATGTTAGTTATTTAGAATAAACTTACTTGTAAAAATCGTTGAACGGATTGACTTAAATGAAAGAAACACCCGCTAAGTTCGATTCTAGGAAAACGATTGCTAACCATGTTCATTGAGGCTTTCTCAAAATCCATCATCATTCTTTGAGGAGCCCATCCTGGAACTAGTTGCATTATATCACTCATCATTTTCTCATAGATTTGACCACTTTTGCCCGGTAAAAGAACAAATAATACTGGTAATACATGGTCACGGTAAAGAGCATGGATCACAAAAAGTTGAAAGAAAATTTCTGGAACAACTTTAAACGTTCCATCAATGAAAAAATCCTGCAAAAAGAAAAAGTTGAATAATCAATAGATATGTCGCAAAAACTTACGGTGGCATTTTCCATAATGCTTTGTTGTTCATCAGTAAAAAAAATTAATATTCGATCTGAAGTTGGACCAGTATCTTTACGAAGAAATATTGTATCACGTGTTGTTCGATAATATTTATCTGGAATAACTGGAAAATTAATGTTTGATGGTATTGGTGCTGTACTGGTTTCTTGTCGCCAACGGCGAACGTTTCTTTTTAAATTATTATTGCCTGTTAATTGAACACGCACTTCATCTTGAACACCAATATTTGCTTGTGTTAAAATATTGTGCGGATTAGTTTGATTTTGTAGAGATTCTTGTCGTAATCGATCATAATATATTCGAATTAGCCCAGAACGTGGATCACCAATGTGATTTTCATGATCACCAATGGTTTGAATAAATATGTTGTTTGAATCAGTATGTAATCGCCCACGACATTTAAATTTTCTGGAATATTCGCATTTCCATAATATCTTCTTGTCGGTTCGTCGATCAATAATATAAGAATATCCGTCATGAATGAGTAGAGGAGCATTTCTCGAGGTTGTCGAAAGAGTAACTGACATGATTGTTTTTAAAATGTAGTATTGTGCAACTGATACTACTTTTATGTACACGATTATAATCTTTCAATATGACTAATCATTATGAAGATAATGATCATCAATCGCTTATAGACGCAGTTTAATTAATCCTATCACTTGTTCTGAATTCTATCAATTACAATTAAACGATTATCCCATTTGCGAGCAAGTGTCATAGCGAGCAAATTTTATAACGAGCAAGTGTCCTAGCGAGCAAGTGTCCATACGAGCAAGTGTCCACACGAGCAAGTGTCCACACGAGCAAGTGTCCACACGAGCAAGTGTCCTAGCGAGCAACTGTCCTGGCGAGCAACTGTCCTACCGAGCAAGTGTCCGCGCGCAACTGTCCGACGAGCAACTGTCCTGCGAGCAACTGTCCGTTTCCCGTTTATTACATAGTTGAGCAATAAACAGTTATCATGCTTTTATTATAATTATTCATGCCATTTTTAACGGAATTGAATTATATTCATTTCATTTGCATCAATTAATTTGATACCTATTTGAAAAAATGCATTATAGCTATCTGTAAAGGCATACACGGGACTGAAATACCATCTCAATGTCTATTTCTATCCTCGTAAACAATACAGCACATTTTTTTAATAACTGAATTCTATTCTAAACTATGCACACACTATACCTTGTTGTGGCAATCATTTTTCTTTGAAAACATTTATCTCCTTCACGAGTGATTAGGCTGATGTTGTTCCATACAGAGTCTTTTTTATTATCTGAAACATGACAGTTTATGCATATATGTTTAGACAGAAAGACAAACGAAACGAAGAGACAAATTATTAATGCAGATGTTCATGAAGAGAGAACATAACAGGAGT
This sequence comes from Rotaria sp. Silwood2, assembly GCA_905329745.1. Classification (NCBI taxonomy): domain Eukaryota; kingdom Metazoa; phylum Rotifera; class Eurotatoria; order Philodinida; family Philodinidae; genus Rotaria; species Rotaria sp. Silwood2. The sequence goes on from CAJNSZ010003212.1 coordinate 6,388, forward strand.
CTATTTTTCTAAAGATGAATACAATACATGTATTCAATATCGATAAAATAATAAATGGGATCAATTTCTGATGAAATATCTATCACGCCATAACTAGTAACATAAGCTATCAGGCTCCGAGATGTTCGAAGTTTTATCCAATTCTATATTATTAGTTATTTAATCGTGTTCGAATACATTGACTAAATTTATTATTTTAAAAACTGACTCAAAATATCAGTCTCTATTTCAGATCATGTCTATGAACAAATTTTCCTTTCTCTTTCATACGTTAGTTTATGTGCAACACTGCTACGTTTCCGACAACCCAAAAACAGATATAGAGAAAAACCCTGAAGTTAATCATTCATGTTGGGAGCAATGTTTTAAAAATATTTGCTTCACACAGTATAGTACAATGAGTTCATCGTAAGTTTTCCGCAACAACGGCACTTTACAGGTCACGATTTTTAAATTTTCTTTTTTAACGCATTGAAATAACGACAAAAGTGCATTCTGATATTAACTGTAATATCTTTCAGTGTTCTCCCTCCTTTTATAGAGAATGAGAGGAGCAATAAAGCGAAACGATCGTGAGTGACGCGGATATTGTGCAACTGACAAAACTAACCAAGTCTGGTATAAAGTGCATCCATTTCCACTATCGTACTCATTCAATATGTTGTTTGAGATGATTAAGGGTACCCCCCCCCCTTTCCGGTCGTGAAAATTTTTTTTTTCCGACTTTTTGTTTTTCATTGATACATATACCTCATACTGTCTTCTATCGATCTGCAAAAAAGAATCCTGCCTTTGAATGCGTTTGGGGCTAGAAAATAACGATTTTTGAGACCACCCAATCGTAAAAACGCAATTTTTTCACTTTTTTCGAAAAAACTCGCCTTTGCGCTTGATCTACTTAAAGTTATCTCGTTTTTAGTATATGGCCGCGTCAGAGGTGCGTATCGAGATGCGTGAGACATCTTTCGATTTCAGTTCAAGATAACTGACCGAGTTTTTCGAGATATAATTGGCATGCAGAGATTGAAAATTTGCAAGTGTCGACTTACTTTTGTAGTATGCATTAGTTTTTATATTCAATGCTATTCCGAATCACTGGTTGAAGATTCAGTACCTTCAAAATGGTTTAGTCTCAATGATTTCATTTTTTCGTTGACTATTTCGTTTATTTTCTTTCTTCCTTTACTAATAAAAGAGATGTATAGTCAACAATAAGTATATTATTCATCTGTATCTGATCTTATGGGCAGAATGCACGATCAAAAAAGAAAAGAAAAAGGGCTAAGTAGTTCACAAAGAACTAAAATACTGCGTTTTATTTTCAATAAAGATAAATCTATGAAACTGGAAAAGTCGGATCATAGTTGTAAACTAAGAATCCAAATGAATACGGTTCTATGTTCTTCATCAGCCATTCAGCATCTGACAACAGCTTTCCATCCTAGTTCATCAAAATAAACTTAAAATTGAAGTGAAAATACGAGATGACTTTCAGTAGATATGTTGTTTATCTCTGATTGCTTGCATCTCACAAGGTACACACAAGAGTCCTCTCTGAACGTAGAAAACAAGCCTATCGAACTCGCAATAGTCGAAAACCTATAAATGCTTAGAAAGGATGAAAAAAAAGATGAGTATTCAGAAAAAAATTGAAAGTGAATTTTGTTTTGCGTTTTTCTCAAAATCAATTTTTTAGGAGAAAAACTAGTGTTTCGCCCACGTTTCTCCGGCATGGTAAGAGGGATCGAGCTGAAACGTTTTTTACATATACTAGTCACTGTTTGGGCTTGGTACTTTCTTTTATTCCAAGAAATTTTACACTGGTGGATTTTGGCAGCTTTCACAAAAACTGCACTAGTAAAAAAACAGCAGTTTTTTAGGGTACATCCGATATTTCGACTTTTTTATCGAAAGGACAAAAAATATAAGGAAACCAAAAAAAGTAGCCACCCCAAACAGTATCCAGTACCTGCAAAAAAAGTGTCAACTCAATCGAACATAGGGCCTCTGAGAAATGGGGGCGAAAAGTTTCATCATTTTTACCGATTTTGACCCAGATATCTCATACAACACAGCATTTGGGAACTTTGAGTCTAGCACAACTTTTGATATACACTACAAGATCTATCTGACACAAAAGTTTCAAAATTTTGTGATGAGCCATTCTTCAGAAACCCGGGAAAGCGGGGGCAGGGGGCGTACCCTTAAGGCGTAACTGTCAAATATACAGAAGGACCAATTAACTGAATAAGAAAAGTATGTGGGGTGGGCTATGAAGAAAATTTCCTCCAGAGACATAAAAAACCAATGTTCCGATTGTTATAGTAGCAAATATCTCTGTAACTACATAAGATATCATCAACTCTATACACAGAATTTCTTGCATAAATTTGCATTTTAGATTGGAAAATTGTTTTCGATTCAGTTCTCAGAGACATTTTCTAAAAAAAGCAAGAGAGCGCCCATCCCTTCTTTGTCTCACTATTGTACTCAATATGTGCAAGTTAGAGCACGTGCTTTCTTTCATTCTTCCAAGCAATGCACTTCTTATTTGACGTAAATCCAGAAAAACGCGGGGCGTCTAATACATTCAACACACTTAAGTACACATTAAGCCTTCAGTCAACCTCTCTATTGCAGTATCTTTGATAAAACCGTACCACATCCAAAACAAAGATTTCGTTCCGATACCAAAGTGCCATTAAAACGGCCAAAAGTCTTCAAATAAGAAAGTTCGTTTCTGATTGGCCCGTTTCTGGCCAATGAAATCGTGGCCAACGAAATGGGCTTCGGATTCGGATTCAGGGCCCTCGATAACCTATAGCAAAGTTTAATAAAATGGCCAAAAGTCTTAAAATAAAAAAGCTCATTTCTGATTGGTCGATTCCTGACTAATGAAACCTCGGCCAAAAAAATGGGCTGCGGATTCGGATTCAGGGCCCTCGATAACCTATAGCAAAGTTTAATCAAAATGGCCAAAAGTCTTAAAATAAAAAAACTCATTTCTGATTGGTCGATTCCTGACCAATGAAGCCTCGGCCAAAAAAATGGGCTGCGGATTCGGATTCAGGGCCCTCGATAACCTACAGCAAAGTTTAATAAAAATGGCCAAAAGTCTTAAAATAAGTTAACCTCTTATATATGTTTTTTTGACCTCATGCAAGCAAACAAACAAACAAGAAAACAAACGCATTTTATTTCGTATGACCCTCCTTTCAGTCGAGGGAATAATCAATTTGATTACTATGCCGACAGGTCATGAATTTTTAGGAGATGTGAAACAACTAATGTTTCATATTATTGATTTTGTTGAAAGTGAGAAAAGCGGTTCAATCACCGCTCTTTGTAATGTGAAAAATCGTCGTGTTAAAATGTTAAATATCTCGGAAAGATCAGTGTACAGATTAACGCATGAATTCCACCATTCAAGGTGCAAAGAAATAAAGAAAATATCAGAGAAACAACAAAAGACAGAAGAGGGAAGGAAAGCAGAGATACTTGTGAGAAATCTTCGTAGTCGCACTATCGTATATCCAACACTTAACGAACATCAATATTCAACATCTAATGCATCAGCTAAAATTCTTGGTCGTCGGCATACTGCGTCTTCTGCTTATTCATCAACAAATCATATCGACCATCTTGTTCCTCAAGCATTGCTTCCTCAGAAGAAGAGTAAGAGATTTTTCACTTAAATATTTTCAGTGCATTCTGGTCATCCGAAGATCGTTCTATCTGAGCAAGAAAAAGATTTGATTAGACTTGAATTTCATAAACTAATTCAAGAAAAATTGTATCCAACTTCGGAAAAATTGCAGAAAAGGTTGACAGAGCAATAGGAAGATTTTCCTATTCGTTCGACAAGTACATTGCATAGAAAAAAGAGAAATGTAAGCGAAATATTATTTTCACGTAGACAAAAAAGAAAGAAAAGCAACATACCGCCTTTTAATATTTTTCAGTTTAATTTTATCTATCAACGGGCATCAAAAATAAAAATTGCATTGGATTCACAGGCTTTGGTTGCAGCAAGAGCAAAATATTTTCAGACCCTGGAAGAGTTCAAAGAAGCTAACGCTCATTTGTACTATCATGATGAAACTTGGATAAATCTTCGAGAAGTTAAAGGATCGATGTAGACTTCAGATGGCGAAAGTGAGATAAAAGAAAGGTGGAGAAAGAGGTAAGCCATGACTTCACTAGTAAATTCTTCTTTTACGTGTTATTATTTGTCTTATTTACAGGATCTCGTCTGGCAGTATCAGCACTGATAGACGTGAAAGGTTATCACATTCCATCAGTTGATATTTGGACATGCACCGAAGAGCATAATATGGATTCAACTCATTTTCTCACATGGTTAGATTCGACTTGTGCAACGTTAAGAAAAGAGATTGGTAAGCTAATATATTTTGAGTCGTGTTTTTCATGAATAATTTCTGATACCCTCTTCATAGGCAAAAAAGAAAAATTGCGATTTGTCTAGACAATGCGACTTTGCACAACAAACTCACGGAAGAATCAGTCATTCCGAAACGTGCTTCAACAAAAGGAGAAATCCAACAATGGTTGAAAGATATAAACATTAATTTTTCGGAAAACTTTGTTAAAGTTCAATTGCTACAATTAGTGGGTGCTAATTGTCCACCTAAAGAGTACATTGTGAGCCATTTTTAAGAGTTATTTCCAGTTTTCAGAACTCATCTGTTCTTCATTGTTTCGTTGAATAGAGTGATCGTATTGGAAAGAAATATGGTATAGAAATATTTCGTCTTCCAAAACTACACTGTAGCCTCAATCCTATTAAATTGTCATAGAATAATCTGAAGCAATTTGTTCGTGATCAAAACACGACGTTTCGTCAGGATGATTTAAAATAACTGATTGAACAGTTTATGGTGACGATGGATGATAAACGTGCAACTTCGTATTTTCATCATGTTCGTGGCATTGAAGAAATGTTCAAAACAGTGGATGCAATTATGGAAGAAAATATCGAACCAGATTTACAATCTGACATTGAAGAAACAGATGCAGATGACGAGTAGTAAAATATAGAATAGCAGTTCTTTTCCTTTTTCTAATTATTTTAATCTGATATGCTTTTGTATATGGACAATAAAATGTCTATTGTCACAATAGATTGATAACAAACAGAAAGATAATAAGATCAAGCAGACTGAAATAAAAAGATTATCTCTCGGAAAAGAGTTTAAATATCAGCATTCTTGCAGATATGCGGCCATGACCTCAACATAAGATTACTAATCAACACAAAATGAATCGTTTCATGTTGTTTAGTATAGTAAAAACAATGTATTCTGAATATATTTTCAATATTTTTCGTTTTTTAGAGAGAAGCGCCTTACACATAATTTCACTGTTGAGAGACTCCTAGTATTTCCAGTAAGGAAAATCAGAAAATTCCTTCGATACCCATATGAAGAGGGCATGTTGGGGTATATACATAATAAAAAAA
>CAJNSZ010003213.1:0-11865 GCA_905329745.1 Rotaria sp. Silwood2
ATAAATATGATATTCGTGATTAGTTCGCAAAATTACATATAAATGATATGCTTCTGAAGATATTTGAAAAAGAAAGTTTTTTTCGATCTCTGAGGGTGACCCCAGGGGTGAATCTTAGGGAGGGTCGTCAGAGGGGGCCTTAACTAGAAAATCATGCAAGAGTAAGTGGTATAAAACACTTCTGATAATCCCCTGATACTTTTTAGAGGGTTACAAGTTTAAAAAAATTTGGAACAAAAAATGATCATTCCCATCCACGTCCTTTAGTTGCAAAAAAGAGCACTTTCCCAGTGCAGAACGTTTTTCACGTCTCACGTGGAAATGACTGGTGACGGTTGTAAATCATAGAAGATATCAGCTTGTACGCGTAACGTGTAACTTCAGTAGCGTAAATTCGAAATCGATACGTTCAGAAATCACTGTCACCATGTTGTAGAGAATATTCGAAAACATATAGAAACTGATTTTGTAATATAAATTGTCGCAGAAAATCGCGAATAGTAACTGGCGACAAAGATGTCACTAATAGACAGTCAAAACCTCGTATATACAGTCTATTAGTTAATTGTACCCATACATTGAAACAACTTAATGGATACAAAGTTGCTTATTATCAGGAAACTCTACGTTGACAGAAGCATCATTGGGTAAAACAATTGGTTTCTAATACTTTGGTGTGTGCCTCGGCGGCGTTCTACAAAACTTCTGTTTTTAGCGCGTCATCGCGTTACAAAAAATGGTGTATTGTTTTTTTCTGCCCAATTAACCTTGATATTTTTTTATAAAAACTTGATGCACAAAGCTAACTTTACGTGGGCTATTCAACGCAAATATTTTTATTTAGAAATTATTCTATATTCAAATAATATTTCGTAGCGCGATGACGATTTTTCAACCTTTTATTTTTTTCTTACTTAAGAAGAAACTAATTTCGCGCTATGGTTCACGACTTAAAGAACTAGGATTTATTTGCTATCATATTCTATAAATGATGATTGATAAATCAACATAAAAATAGGATTGATTGGTCCAGACTGATAATACAAAATTCAAATAATACATGTGGAAACCTCGGACTTAAGTCTGAGAGTTATGTGTACTTCAGAAAGTGAATGAGACAAATCAGTCATTCTAGAATGTGTGCACGGAAGAATTATCCTGGCAAACCTTTATGGGAAACCCCAAAACCACTGGTTATCTGAGACATATCTAGGCAATTTTGTTTCTGGATGCAGTTTTTGTGCATTTTGAGACCTTTTTCAGGTGATATTTTGTTAGAAAGCTACTATTTTGTTCAAAACTAATATCAGATTCGGAATCAACGTTAAAAACTAAGTCGATTTATATATGTTGTGAATAATTCTGAGAAAATTTTTTTTTTTGAAAAAATTCCTGTACCCCCTCTCAGGGATAGTCTGGTCAATAATGACAATTTTTTCGATAACTCAGCCATTTCTCGACGGATCCTTCTCATCTTCGAACTCGACCGAGATATTGATGAGATCATTCTGTGTACAAAATTTCATGACAATTGGATGAGGCTTTCAAAAGTTATCGTGTTAACGGCTGGCAGGCCGGCCGGACACACTGACCGATTCTAGAGTGTACTCACTTTTTGAGTACACAACAAGATGTTAAAGATCTTTTTGTTGCAGATATCGAAAATTCATTGTGTTGCTTTTATAAGATTATATACTGAGTAAAAGAAAATACAGATGCAAACTCTCTTAAAAATCAAGCGTCATCGCGTTACGTTAGTTTAAGTGAGGCGACTTGAAAAGTAGAGGAATATTCGAAATGTTTTATCATCCGGTAGATACATTAAGTTGTTGGCTACAAACTTACTGTTGACCGTTTTCATATGTTAGGTACACATTCGCAGAAAAGTAAAAAGCAAACAGACCACCCTCACGTCTTGGGTACCTTTTTCGTCATTGCGTTGCGTCATTTGTTTTCACATTTATCCTCAAACCATTCACCCAAGGAAGCTGATATTTTTAGAGGGTATGGGGTTGATGGAGATATAAATTTTAATAAAAAAAATAAATGGTCTAGTTGGTGCTATTCTTGAAAAAAATGAAAAGAAGTGCGGCCAAAACGTCATCGCGTTACGATCGTACAAGCTGATATACTTTAGCGTTTTCCGTTGACTTTAGGTTTTTTCAGATTTTTAGATGAAGACATGACTGAATTGTTCCCCAAAAAATGAAAGGGCAAGAGATATTTCAGAAACATACGCCAATAGATTCAGTCTTCTTGTGCAGTTTCTGAATATGATAAAATTATTGTATAGAATACTACTATTGGAATTTTAAAAGAAGGCAGCCGAAAAAAACCTTATAACTTTTGAACGAAAAGTCGTAGCGACCTGCAGTTTTCCCCATTCAAGAGAGAACATCCGGGGCCATTAAAACATGTTGAAATTTGATTGGTCAATTATTAATCAATCAGGTGAGTTCTTCGCGTAGATTTTGAAAATGACATTCTGAAGCGATTCTCCATTGAATATTCACTTGTTATGTGACAAGTCAATAGGAAAAGTCTTCTCTTTTGATCTACAGAAACCCGATCTTTCTAGCATGTTTCGTTCAAGAGTTACAGAGCTTTTCCTNCTGTGGGTGTTGATTTGATCCAGATTCTCACCCACACCAACACCTCATACCCACATCCACCCACACCCGCACCCACCCCCACCCACACCTCCCCACACCCACACCCACACCCACACCCACACCCACACCCACACCCACACCCACACCCACACCCACACCCACATCCACACCCTATGCTGAAGAGAACCGCATGGATCTGTTTGCTTCTTCTTTTTAGACAGTATTAAACTATCTAAACATGGGAAAGACTTCATATTCCTTTCAACGCATTATAAAACAGTTTTTAGAAACCACAGAAGAACCACTGATGACACGTTCGATTCGAGAATATCTATAGGGTTATCAAGATCCTCTATTGCATCAACTCAGATTGGAATTTCCTGCATTAGTGCCGGATGATCAATTTGCACTGTTTGGCTCCATTGTAAGAGCTTTTATAATGCTTCTTAAGATCTATTGTTTCGAAATTAAACGTAGAGGATTACCTTTCAGTTTTTTTATAATTTTACTAACGAAAATGTATTCTTGAAAGTTTTGCCATTATATGTCGTTCTCTTCAGGTGGATTCAATCGCTCATGATACATTCTTGGTCGATAACGGCGCAGGTGTTGATATTGATGGCATAGAACGTATCAATCGAGTCGGTACCATCGAGCGATTTAATTATTTGACTAGTTTATTCATTTGGTCTGATCCATATGCAAATATGATCAATGGCACAGACAGTACTATCTGGTATCCGAATGCGACAAAAGACGAACGAATCTATGCGTTTATTCCTGGTATTTGCCGATCAATCTATTTGATCTTCAACGAAACACCAACCAATTCTGCTAGCATCGATCTCTATCGTTATACATTGCTACATACATTATTTTCTTATTCAACTGAAAATCAAGGTTTTTGCATGAATGATACTTCTCTCAATAGCAACCATGAACTGCATTGTTTGCCGGATGGTCTTTTCACAAAGACTCCATGTCGACATCGTGAGTTAATGACTTTGTTTTTGTTAAAAAGTAAGGAATCAGTATAACTATATATATTTCGTTAATGTTAATATCCATGACCTTCCATTGCCTATAATTGCATCTAATCCACATTTTCTTGACGCTAATCCAATTGTATTGAATGTTGTTGAAGGTATGCATCCTGATGATGCGATACATCGAAGCTTTGCAGATATCGAACCAACAACAGGCAGTAAGTATTGTTTAAATAAAACGGAAAATATTGATTTATTTTCGAACATTTAGTTATCATGAATGGATCCCGTCGCTTGCAATACAATGTTAATGTAGTAAATGATTCATCGATGAGACCTTAACAATAGACATAGTTCACTTCTATTTAATTGAAGGTATATTCTTGTTTCAGGTTGGTCTCTAACATTCGTCCACTCGTCTATCCAATTTTCTGGATCAGAGAGGTAAATATAAGAATCAATTGATTTTCTTTATCTATCATGTAACATGAAGTGGACGGAGAAAGTTTAATATATTTTCTCATTTGTTATAGAGTTTTGATGAACCTTGATCTAGCTTAGTCACTTGTTACATAACAATTAATATATCTTTGAATATCAATGAAAAGAATCTAGAGCATTTTAAAATCATCAATAAAATCACTATTTAAGATGACGCTAAAATTGCATTTATTTATGTTGATATGAAGGTGAGGATAAATGATCGATTGCCTGAATGCTTCATTAATGGAGATGATGAAATATCCGTCGTATGTTGTTCTGTCTCATAGACATAAATCGAACTCGTTTTTTTTTATCATTTGAAAATTTCTAGGTCCAGATAAGACACCAAAAGTTAAGTTCTACATTTGATTACAATTGTCAATATATTGTTATTCTGTCATTTCTGCTGATGTGACTGATATAATTGGACCAATATCTCTATCTATGAGTTTATAGGATTTGAATAATAACTGATTCGAATTTACAGCCAATCATTATAAGTGGTAATGAATTTTTTCATCAACAAGATTATCATGAGATGTCTCAATCATCTGATACTATTTTTTTGTCTAGAAACGTGAACAAGAAACTCTTTTCTTAGTTTTCTACTAAAAAATTTACTGTCGAAATTTTTCTGTTGATCAAGATTGGAGAAAAAAATCCAATTTAGGAAATACTTCTGAAGCGTCTTGGGAATATTTTCTCATGATGGGAAATGTTCGATGAATATGCAGCGTTAGTTTTGGTTTTGAGATAGAAGAAGAATGTTGTTTTTCTCTTTATCTTTTTAGTCGGATAATTAACGTTGTATCATCACATCAGAAAAATTCAAATAGGGTATTTATAGTGACTATTCAACATGAACTATTTAGTAGTTTTGCTTAGTCTGATCGAAATATTTTGATTTTTTCTGGTTGTTCACTATCATGTAATCTTTTGTTCGATCATGTTCTTGTTTGATATGCTTCAGAACTTTATATTTTTTGTCTTCTTACGTTTCAACATGTGCAGATATACATACTAATTAACTTGATTTTATTCTAATTAATTTCATCGTTAATTCATTTTTACAACTCGAAAAAATTGCTGATCACAAGATTTTTTTTCTCTTCGTTCACAGGCGTCCTGCAAAAAAGAAAGGTAGAGAAAGAAACACTAGATATAGATAATTTATTTTGAAATTATTCTTCCATAACAAAAGACAAAAACATAATTTATTCATTATGTTATTTGTTTTGACAGAATTTATCCTTATCAGGACGAATTAAACAACTTACCTAAAGTTACTTCTAGTTTGTAAAGTTCTACTCCACTGCATTTTCATTTTTTTTCAACTGAACCCAGTAAAAAGTAGTTGAAGGTAATCGAAGAATATGGATATGGTGTTTCGAGATATGATTTTCATTGATTAAATAATTTTAGAAAACCTCTGAATCTGCGCATTCGAAAGAATGTACATCTGAATGTGAACATGAATGAATGTGGTAGTTGTGCAGGTAAACAAAAGACTCAAACTCACATTCTCGATGTACAATCTTATCAAAAATCTTCGGGTTGTATTAACAAAAATTGATGATTTCTATTGAAGTAAATGAGATAATATATTTGAATATAATAAAATAATTTGACTCGAACTTCTTCGATAACATTTATCAATGTTTGTGCCGTTTTTTCTCATCGAATTCGAATTGATGTTGTAAGTAACAACTAGGTTTTTCATATTCTAATTTATTAAATATTAATTGAAACTCTATTATTTGAGATACTTTTAGTAAATAAGCGTCATGGTTTTCTTTGTGACGACATTATGTTTTTTTGTTTCTTCATAAAAATGATCAATTTTAGCTTCAATAACTCTTTTGTTGTCGATTGTAAAAAAAATGGTCATGTACTTCAAAAGTCTAGCAAGCAAACTATTTGTATGTAGTTTTTAAAAAAACCAGTCTCAATGTCATTAAAAGCAAATATTCTAACATTTATTTTCATCTATGTACAATAAAGTGTAGAGACCTTCTTTTTTTTCAATGCCAACGGAAAAAAATTTCCAACTTCAGTTTACTTTCATGTTGATCGTAGACTAATAGTAGAATAAAAACACATCATATTTCACTTTTATACAAGTCATTGTAACATCCACGAAATTTATTTCTTTATCGATTATTAATAATAATTTTATGTCACACAAAAAGAAACCAATTAAAACAGTAAAATCCAAGAACAAACCATTCGTGTCTACCCAAATAACTAATTTGGAAGCGTTTGCTTGTCTCTCGCTTGACGCGAATGTTAAGAATACAGAAGATAATCGTGAAATGGAACAAGAATTACGTCAAATCATCAATCATCTACGGATATTTGATCAAGCGGATGCATGTGAGAAACTAATCCAAGCCACGAAACAAGAAAAAATCGTTCTTATTGTGTCCGGTCAATTGGGTCCTGATGTTATTCCGCGTCTTCACAACTTACCACAATTGGTTGCATGTTACGTATATTGTTTAAATGGAACTGATCATGAAGGATGGACAAAAACTTATTCAAAAGTAAATCTTACTCTTGAATATCATTTTAATATTCTTTTCTTTTCTTTTTTTTTCATTGATTTAGGTTCAAGGTGTTTTTGTTGAACGAGCAAACTTACTAAAACAAATTGATCTTGATCAAAAAAATCGCCTTCTAACTGAACAATTATCAGCTATATAGGTTATTAGTGATGATTTAAGAGCTCTTGATTCAAGAAATGCTATGTTTATGTGGTTTCAAATTTTCATTAAAGTATTAATTCGTATGCATCATAATGTCAATTCTAAACAAGAATTTATTGATATTTGTAAACAAAATTATAAAGAAAATCCAAAAGAATTTTTCCATCATTAAAGAATTTGAAGAATCATACAAACCAGACAAAGCTATTTATTGGTAAACACGTGAATGTTGTATCTATCGTATTTTAAATAAAACTCTTCGAATTCAAGATTTTAATATGCTATTTATTCTTCATTTCTTTATTACAGATATATCAAAACAATTAGAACAACTACAAAAATCCATTTTACGTATGACATATAAACGTGATTCGTTTGTTGTTTATCATGGTCAAGCAATGAGTAGAGATGAAATCGAATTGATGAAAGAAAGTGTAGGAAAATATATTTCGATGAATTCATTTTTCTCTACAACTCAACAATTCCCAATAGCTACTCAGTTTTTATTGGATGCTAACATTTCTCAAAATATGCAACGAATACTTTTCGAAATCAACATTAATCCACGTGAAAAAACAAAGGCTTATGCCGATATAAATGAAATCAGTTATTTTAAAACTGAATCAGAAGTATTGATTATGCTTGGTGCTCTCTTTCACATTGATAGTATTGACGAAAATCCAGATGATAATATTTCGATTGCTCATCTAACATTAGCCAGTGATGATGATTATCAATTAAAAGAAACTCTTGTATATATGAAAGAAAAGATTGGACAAGAAACAGATCTCGGAACACTTGCTGAAATTCTTATTCAGATGGGAGAATATGATCAAGCATTGAAGTATTCCAACCGAATTATGCACGAATCTCAAATGAATACTGCCAAAGCATATGAAATTGAAGCTAAAGCTTTATGTTTAAAAGGTAATTGTAAAACAGCACTTGATCGATCATCACATATAATGATTACCTACGATAAAATTTTGCCATTAATTTGTGCAGAAAAAGGTCAATTGTATTGTGCCATCAGTACTATATATTATCAACACGTAGGTAAAGTTAGCAAAAGATTCGAGTAAAAGTAGCAGGGATTCGCTCAGGAACATGTTCCAGATGTTCCAGCCGAGTTCCAAGTACAACTCTATGAGCTCTATCCATTCGAGCAATCCGATTTTCCATAGCTCAAACTGTCCGACCAGAAATTCCAAAAAACTGTTTTTTTCCTATAGGACTTCCAGATTCCAGATAGTAAAAGTAGCAGGGATTCCCTCAGGAACATGTTCCAGATGTTCCAGCGTGTTCCAAGAACAACCGAAACCCAGAAAAGTAGAAAAACATATGGAACAACTGCTTCAAGTAGTTTCTAATAGAAGTTATGCCGCTGGTATGTCTCTAAGTTTGTTTGAAAGCGAAGTAGCTAATGATGCCTCCTACATGTATCCTCGTCCGCTGTAGCTGAACGTTCTCCTTAATCTACGAAAGTCAACAAAATCGAGGATATTGATACGACATTTTTTTCTCTAATCTTTAACAAAAGCACATCTCCAATATAAGTTGCCAAAATAAAGATACATCAGATCATCATTCACACTAAATCCGGAAACAGCAATCATAACAAAACTTTCAGAACCACTCTTGTACTAATATCCAGCGACTGGCAGACCGATTTAGCATACGGCCCACACATCCAATATTCCCAGCACTCCTCTTCGCTGAGGGACATCCAACTATAACAACGGATGCATCGCTTCAGTTTTACTTCCAACACAAACACGACGTTTAAAATCCGCTACTAAGCCACACAAATACAGAATTATTTTAAAAAAGGAGGTCTGTCCTGTAGAGCTGAACCAATCACATGAAATTTATGCATACATAGTACAGGCTACGTAAAATCAGATTGTAACATTGCATAGAGCTCATAGAGTTGTACTTGGAACACGGCTGGAACATCTGAAACATGTTCCTGAGCGAATCCCTGCTACTTTTACTCGAATCTTTTGCTAACTTCACCTACGTATTATCAACAGGGTTCATACAATCAGGCAATATCTAATTTAAATAAAGCATTAAAAATTCAACGAGAAGTGTTGCCATCCAATCATTCTGATATATGTGAAACTTAACAACGTTTTGCTGATTGTTATGAAAGCATGAATAAAATGAAAGAAGCATTGGAATATTACAACAAATGCTTACAGATACGATTGGCTATATTACCTGAAAATCATTCTGATATTGCTTTAACATACAATAATTTAGGTTCTATGTATGAAAATAATAAAAATTATCAAGAAGCATTGAATTATTATCAAAAATCATTGAATATTAGTTATAAAAGTTTGCCACCGACACATCCAGAAGTGCGACGAACTGAAAAAAATATTGACAGAGTGAAGTCCTTAGTTTATTTTGACTAAGAATCATGTAGATCTATTCAAGTTTATATTCTTTAATGAAAATAAAGATCAATATCGTATATTTATTCTATCTGATTTTATCAATTGGGTGTGCCTGTGGCTGTTGGTCTAGATCTTCTATCTACCCAAATCCTCACACTCACACCCTCAAATATACATTCCAAAGTGCTTTGAAGAACCAATCATATATTACAAAAGTTTATCTTCTTTTTTAATTTTCAATTGTAACTTTTGTATATAAACATGATTAATAAAAATACGAAAAAATAACAGACATCTTGTATTCTCAAACAAATTATATTAAAACATGGAATAATTTTTTGTGCAATAATGTATCTAATTTATAATAAACTAGAAATAATTATGTTGTTATATTAGTTATTTGTTTATTTTCATATTCAGTGAAAATTTGATATATGCTTCAAGAAAGTTGAAGACATAAATGGATATTCTGTTGATGAGATGCTCTTTATAGAGATTCATTCTTGTTTCTAAATCATATCTCTTCTCTATTTCTATTTCAATGTTCTATCCATGTTTGTCATCATATTAAAACATTTTGTATAATATGACGCATTGAAGTCATCAACTTATTGCTTTCATGTTTGTTGAATCTGACTAAATGTTTTTTTTTTCTCATCACAGATGATAACATACAAAGATTCTAATGTTGAATAATTATAAGATTTTCCTGTTTGTATTCTGATTAAAAAGAAAAAAAACAATCTCGAGCATATTGAAGCGTAAGAAACAATTTGTCGAACACATCACTATTGTCGACAAAGTAAAGATGGCTGATTCTCTAATCACAATTCAAATAGAATTAACACAAATTATTCTTCCAATTATCATTGTTCTGGGTGCATTGGGTAATGGATTAAATATTTTCATACTAACTAAACCTTCTTTCAATGGTCATGCATGTTCTCTCTATTTTCTTGTATTAAGTATCAATAATTTTTTCTATTCAACTGTTTTGCTCATGTTTAATTTATTATCTGATGGATATCAAATTAGTCTGGCTGGACATTCCAGGACTGCTTGCAAATTGATTAGCTATTTTTTAAATGTATGTCCATGTATATCTGTATATTTGATTGTATTTGCATCAGTAGATCGTTTTTGTGGCAGTTCATTCAATGAACGTCAACGTAATTTTAGTAGTGTACGGATAGCTCGAATTATAATTATACTTCTTGTCAGTCTATTGGCAATATTTCAAATTGGTATTCTATTAACTTTTGATCTACAACAATTGGATAAACTTCGATGTGCACCGAATACGAACACAATATTTAAACAAAGTTTTATCATTGCACAAGTGATTATTTTTGCTATAATTGCACCTTTCCTCATGATAGTTTTTGGTTGTTTAACTATCTACAATATAAATCATTTGCAAATAAGTCAAGTCGTTGTTACAGGTCGTCGTATTGAGAAGCAATTGATTAAAATGCTTCTTATACAAATAATTATTCATCTTATTCTCACATTACCTTTTTGTTCACTTTTTCTCATGTCAATTCTACCAATCAAAGTTCGATATACATCCATATTCTCTTTTCTTTTCATCATTTTCAAATTACCATTCTATTTGTCATTTGCTACGCCATTTTTTCTTTATATAATTTCAGCTCGAATCTATCGAAATCAACTTTTTCATTCAATAAAAAATATATTTCATTATCATTGTAACAATCGAATCTTTACCATGGCTCACTGAAATTTGTCATATTAATGATCATATTATTATTATTGTATAATAATTAACTTAAATGACTTGTAACAAAGAAGAACAAACAAGACTTGATATAGAATTGTTAACATTCAATATTAACTTCATAAATCTATTATCAAAAATAAATCCTATAGAAAAATATACTTTCAAATTATATTGAAATGAAACGAGTTATGTGTAAATTGAAATTCTTTTAAAGTTTTCTATGAAAGTATTTTTTTCATAATTCAAATTTTGTAGTAGAATCAATATATTATTGTTTAGTTGATTCATTTCTATTCTTAGAGTATCTATATTTAAAAATAATTACTTAACAATTATATTTATTTTCAATTTCATATATCTGTGTCTAATCTTTATTTCTTTATTTTGTTCTCAATATGTAAAATTATTTCCATTAACTTGGCTAAATTTCTCTATGTATATCAAGTATTTTTTTCTGTGTCTCTTATCTTATATTGCTATATATCTAATTCCTTATTTCTATATAAATGTAGTTTTCTGTACGTAAATTCAATATTATGTATATATCTATATATATTGTATTTGTCAAAATAAATGGAACATATTATTTCCCAGTTTATTGCTTGTTCATATTGTTGTTTGATTTGATATTTATAATAACTGATGTAAACTTGATAGTTGAAATTCTTGAAAAAGTATCAGCTCTAAAAAATGAGAATTGACAGAAAAGTAATAGAAACATGCTTAATGATCTGTTTATTGAATAAGCATGAAAAGTTATCAGATGGAAACGTGAAAATTTATTTTAAAATCTCGTACTAGTAAAGTAATTAATGGTCATATCATTTAATGTGCTTAAAGAATAAAATATTATCATTTAACAAATAATAAGCGATATGTTATCTTCAAAGATGAAAAAAAAAAAAAACATTTTATAAAATGAAACTTATTTTC
>CAJNSZ010003214.1:0-11861 GCA_905329745.1 Rotaria sp. Silwood2
CAATATGCCATAGGTGTTGTGTAACTCTTTAATCTCATCAATCTTTTATGGTTCACTGCTTAATGTTAGTCATCTGCTCTTATGTAACGTGATGAAATCTCTGAACACAATCTAATTAATGTGCGTATGCCTATCATATCTTTTTCTATTATTTTCTCTCTCTCGTGTGCGCGTATATAAGGTGAGTACATTGCATTAAATGTTAGAACTGGAACAGAACCGGAGAAGTGTATCATGGAATAATTTAACTAACATATAACATGTACACTAAGAATAGCGGTAACGCTATTCATCCAGTTTCTCTTTGTGATCGCAAACAATAAATAATATAAAAGCTGCAGCAGTAACAAATAAAATATACCATCATTCAAAATTTGTTACAGTTAGGATTTTGGCTACTGAAAGTTTCATGCTTAATCTCTCTTAGAACACGCAAACTGATGATATGTATGAGCCTATTTGAATATTGTGTTGCAGTTTATACTAACTTTTCTCTTTATTCAATGACTGTGTCATTCACTGATTTATTGATGATCTTAAAGTTGTTTAGAAAAGCTGTACGCAAATTTCATTTGAAACAGCTTTTGATGCTGTAGTTTGTGTAAGACTCAACCTACTCTGACGGAGCTAATTTTCGAAATGTTTGACGAAACTGTGGTTCTTTGTCATCATTTTTGACTTCGAAAATTCAGTCGGAAAATCTTAATATCACTACGAACTTTCAAACCATATACGATTTATGGGAGTTAATCGAAACAAGTCTGTTGGACCGAAAGGGTCTGTTATGCGTCCCCCTTCTTTGATTGGATCTTCCCAAAGAGCACGAAAAATTAGTACCCTAAAACAGCTTTTAGCGTAGTCTCTGAGAGATTAAGATGTCAAACAGAATGAAGGAGAAAGGGTGAACTTAAAGTAGAGAAGTACAGCAAAGTATTATACTCGAACAATCTAGAGTAGTTCCAAGTAGTATAAAGTACCCCGAAATAACTCAAAGTAGCTCAAAGTTAATTCGAGCTAAAAAATCCTCCCTTCCTCCTTGAACAAGATGCGGTAGGAATTTTTGTGCCGATTTTCAAAACTCGTCTAGGGGATTTTCTTTCTGTACAAGTTATTGCTACTATGAACGTAGCCAGTTTTTTTCGAGGTTGCTTACATTTGAAATGATTTCTTTTCTTCTGGATTATATTTTAATTCCGGCTTGAAAAACGTTATAAATTTGCCGTCTAATCCAGTAATGAGGATTTCAGTTGCTGTCCAGGCATTTGAAGGATTGAACTGGATGAGTTGATTGTCTCTAGTGTTGAGGAAGCGCACAGTGTCTAGACTGTTATAAAACTTTTCAGCCTCTTCCACGTATTGCTTCGGTGTCTGAATGTTCGGAAAATCCTTGCCTGGGCCGCAATGCTTTTCATATTGCCGTTGTAGATTCCTAGGGTCACTTTTACCGCGATCCAAAGATCTCGAGGTACATTTTATAGAAGCCACGATAAAGCCCAACTCTATCAGATCATATATGACTTTCTTTACGTTCTTATTCGAAACGTCATTGGATAACTGTTTGATGTCATTGACAGCGTCCTTCATAGCCACGATCAAGCGCAACCCTGCGGTGACGAAGTGACCGCAGTTTAAAAAAGAAAGTTCGGGGAAAATCGCCACTGCCATATCAATGCCTAAATCGAAATAATCGAGATATTCAGGGTTTTGACGAATCCACTCTAAGATTTCATTTAATTTGTCTTTAATCTGAGCTCCTCTTCTTTTTACACTACTTATTAAATCGGCGAGTTTGCCTTTTTCCAGCGACCAGTCGTTATTAGTACCACCTTCCATCATCAATGCTTTTCTACGTAAAAGATTTGCATTCGAATTAATAACATTGATTGCAGGGAGAATCTTTTGTATATACCCGGGGTTCGAAAGAATAAAAGCAGCAACTTGTTTTCGCATATCTTTCTCAGATTTAAATATGCCAGGTGCTGCTTTCAGAAATGCGCTATACAGGCAATTGTTTTTACCTTTTTGGTAAGCATTGGCACCGACGGATTCATAATGACCATCAGTGATCCGTCCTGTATTAGCATCTTCTTGTGGTGGAATGTATTTCAATTCAATGTGCTCATTAGATCCATTCGAACCTCCTACTATTTGCTGAACAATAGAAATCGGCATGCGTGAAAGGTTGGCAATCACTGAGATTTCAATGACACTACCCGGCTTGTCGGTGCTAACATTTAGCGCTAAGGTTTCAACATAGTTAAAATTTTCGATCGAACCATTCGAGGCCCTCTTTTGGAGTTCGCGCAATTTTGCAAATGCTTCTCGAGGAATTGAAATTCGACCACTTTGCATCTCTCGGTAGAGATCATCGGATTCGATAATGATTGCACGCTGAGCCGCTTCTTCTAATAGCTGCTGGCGAAACGTACCGCTTTTATCGATGCTTTCCTGAACGTGTTTGGATAATTTTTGGATGGCTATTCCAATAACATGATTTAAAAAAGGAGCGAAAATCATCCCACGAACAATGGCGACAATTTCATCCGTCAGTATATCATTAATATTTTGATGAAGCATGTTAAGCCCATGAACCATTCTGTTGAGTGATTCCTGTACTGTGGAGCTGCATTCAGACAGAGGTAAGCCGAAAAGAGTCGACGTATTAGAAAGTCCATAAGAATTGGGAATATCATCTTGTTTCAGAAGTTCGAATATTTGATTTAGCTCGTCCTCAGAAAGAGAGTTAAGAAACGACTCACAAACAGGCATTGTTGGTTGAAGTTGCCTGAGTTCTTGTAGAAAAGATTCAAAGAATTTGTCCACAACTGCATACAGTTTAACACCAGCAAGTATCAATGGCCACAATAAGAGAATTATTTTTGCGAGTTGAACGCCTGTACCTGCACAGCTGCTTTTGTTGTTGTTGACAACCCTAATTAATTCTTCGGCATGACTCGTCAGAATATGCGACATACTCTTTACCAGTGATTGAGCCACTTCTAGGTATTCGTTCCTTCGCTGGATGAAAGTTCTTGCTGCAAGTTCTTCCAGTTTATTAAGCTGCTGACTATTCTTATTGGAAGCATCGATCGATATAGCTCGACATAAAACTCGTCGGTAGTCTTTGTTCTGTTCTTTACTGAACACCCGAGGTTCAATTTCTTTTCGGATGCCATCTTTGAGATGTGGTATGATGTAACGGTCAATAATGCTATCCACAGAAATATTGATCAACTCTCGAAGCCCTGTTTCAATACAACTTGCGGTAAGTTGTTTACAAGCCGTTTTCAAACTCGCTGACGCTACTCCTTGAATTGTCTGTGACGTCGCAGTTCTGAACCCTTTTGAAATTAGACTTTTCGTGGTTTTTAAAGTCTCTTTGACTAATCGTACTCCAGTTGCATTTGTTGCTTGTTTCGCTGCTTGTGTTGCTTGAGTAATGGTCGATAAAACAGGTGGTATAAAGCACAGTGCCAAGCTGACAGATTTTTGAATCGTGTAGCCTTTCCAAGAAATACGACGAGCACAAGCGCCATGTACAGCAAAATAAATATCATTAACACCCTCCGCAATCAATGAAATTCCGGTACTCGTTCCTAAGCCTGCGGTTTGAGCAGCCAGATAAACTCCGATAACGATTTGAGCAACTCCAAGCGTAGTCAACGTGGCGACAGAAAGTAATGGTCGAGGATTCAATTCATTGACTAAAATGATTTGACTCACTTCCATATCTTTATAATAGCTCAGTTCTTCACCATGTGCGTCAGTCATTGGAAAACAATGGATCATATTCTTCAAATTGATCGCTACATCTTGTTCTTTTCTATTGAACTTTTGTAATAAGTGAAGACCTTCCTTTTTTTTGAGACCACTCAGACTGACAACGAAATTGAAATTTTGTTCGGAAACTTTTTCGAGGAAAATTGGAACACTGTGTTTATCAAGGTTTTTTAAACGAATGGAAATCGGTTTCTCACTGAGGTTTTCCAGAAGGGTATCCACTTTCGAAATATGGGCTATGTTATATGTCATGCCGAACACAACATTTTTAACAGCATTAACAATTGTCATAACCAACCGCTTGTTTATGCATTGAAATGAGATAGATTTTAAATCTTTCTCACACTCCATTATATATTGGTCTGCTCTGTTGAACGGAATTTGTTGTCGTCGTATTGTCGTATCATCTCCTGTATCTATTATAATTGTATTTGAACAGCCCTGAATAGCCGTAAGATAGTCTCGAACATTTCCAGTTAGCTTCAATGTGATATTCTCGTTATTCTCCGTTGAAAGCAGTTCTCGTACTTCGTTAGCGTCCAAATAATCAAGGGTCAACTCGATCCCTTTGCACTGGTTTGGTTCAGTTGCAAGAAGCTTACTTAGATTAGTCGTGATTTCAGAGAACACAATTGAAATACCATTGAAATTATCAGGCAAAAGCTTTAGCAAGTCGTGTACTTGATTAGACTTAATCGTCATATCTTTAGTGACTGTGAGATCATGAAAACGTAGTTCATTCGATACATCATTGAGAAACTTTGATGCGTCGTCGTTGGCACTCAACTTTTCTCTGATACGAATTTCATTACCATTTGTCGTTATTGCGTCAATTAATTTCTGGGATGTTTCAATCGCTGAATGAGCATGTTCAATACTATTCCTGTAAATGTCCATCAAATGTACTTTCATTTGCTGTTGTTTGATGAAATCATCCGTACTGTGATCGAGATTTTCGCTTTTCTCCACTAGCAGTAACATATTCTGGAGCATCGGTAGAATGTACTCATTGAGCTTATGTTGGACTTTCAACAAGTATTCTTTCCCCTCGGTCTTGTATGTTTTGGATGGCTGTCGTTCGTGAAGAATCAAAAAGGCGCGATAAACGTACGCAGGAAAAGAAAAGATGGGATCAAGTTCTATAGCTTTCTTCAAACAGCCCATGGCTTTAGCACATATTTCAACATTTTTCTCTAAAGGCAGGACCCATTCGACATTTCTCTGTATAGAATTCGTCCATGTAGTCAATTTTGCAATAATAGTTTCGGCTTCAGCAATCAAATAATAAGGGTTTTGAATAATTCTATCGGTAGAAAATTCTTCTCGGATATTCTGACTAAATTTGTCGAAGGCAGACTGAAGATCGGTATCCGTATTTTTCATGGAAAAAATGCAATGTATTTTCGTGTAAAGTTTTCGATACATCTTGTCATCAAGAGATTCCTTTTCGGCGCCTGTTCTGAATTCGGTCGAATCATTCTTAGCATTCATAAGATAAAGGTCTTCATTGGAAGACGCCTTGTGGACGGATTCAAGAATATGATAATGAGTATCACGCGACCAAGCAAACAAACAAGTGCATACGGCATTTGCTTGTTTGTAGACATCAGGTTTGTGCTGGCCACTGCGATAAACAACAAGACTGATATTCAGTGCACGACTCGTGGCCCAACATCGTAACCTCTCGATCTCATACTCACAGAATACGTCGATATTTACTTTAAGTCTCGAAATAATTGTTTCGTAGAGTTCAATATTGTGAAGAATATGATGTATGACTTGAGAAATGACATTTGTTGTTTTGAACGCTGGCAGCATTTGATCGCTAATCGCTTCAAAGAAACTATTTTGCTTTTGATCATTTTTGACATATTGATATCCAACACGTTTAATAGCTTCTTGCAATGAAGCCTGACTTTGCAATCGGTTGTCCATGTTTTTCAGCCAAAGAGCCCATCGTTCTCGAACACTCGACTGCTTCATGACGTTATCGTTTTGTGTACATAATTCTTTTAGAAGAGTGCAAAATTGCTGAAATAAATCATCTCTTTTTCTAACCTCACTTATTTCTCTTTCCTGTACGCGGCTGAGATAAGCACTTTCAGACCTTTGTCGCCAGTCGCGCATCATATTGAATTCATCGAGAAACGTCTCTTGGTTCTCATCGTTCGTATAATGCGAATATAAACTCATCAATCGTGATTGAGTTCGTTGTCGGTCGAGAATCAGTTGAGATGTTCCTCGATGACCCTGACGCGATGTTCTACCAATTGCTTGCTCTTCAACCCGTAAATTATCCGGCAGAAATGTGAGACAGACATGTATGCCACCATTTTTCTCTATTTCATCACTTGCTTTGAGATCAGTACCACGTCCAGCTAAGTTTGTGGCAATAAGAATATCTCCTGATTCTAGTCGGTTGCTTACGAGATTCGATTCTGTTATGTTAGTGTTATCGGTATATGTACGAACACAACCCAACGGATGGCGATGGCGTAATTTCTCTTTGATTTCCCTGACATCGAGTCGCGATTCACAAAGAATCAGTACCGCTCGGTTTCTTACCACATCTGCTATTGTATTAGATACGATTTGTTCAAGCCATTCATCGTGCGACTCCGTTAAAATCGGCAACAGTTCAATATGTTGCTTTTGTTTGGAAGGTGGAACGATTACTATATCGACAGGATAGATTTTACAAAGGAATATCTTGGCATCTACTGATCCCAGTGTGCCAGTAAAACCATATAAACGCTTTTTATAGCGACCGAAGAAGGCGACATTTGAAAGAAAGTTTGTAGTTGCATTGAGTGGTGTCACTTTTAGATGGTGTTTCATCTGGAGAAATTGATGTAGACCATCACTCCACGTTGTACCACATTGTATGATACCCGTATTTGAAAAATCAATCGGAATAATTCGTTTGATATTCGTCGCATCGGTTTTGATTATGTAATGATGGTCGAGTTGGTACTCATCTTTTGCTAAAAACGCATTTTTGATCCATACACATAGGGAGTTTAGAGTAAAATCGAGCAAATGATTTGGAACTTTTAAACAAAAGTTTGGATCTCGAAGTAGCGTCTCAATTTTTTCAGCGATCATATCTTCGTTCAGTTCACATTCTTCGTCTCTGTTAACAAGTCTCCAAATGCAGTAGAGTAAACAACTCAGCCACTCCATACCAGGCAGCGGATCAGCCAATCGGGCAATCGTACTATTTTCATCGATCATCATGCTGTCCACTTCATCAATAATAATGCAATCAAATTGGCGTTTGCCACGAGTTTCACACAGTCTAAATTCATGTCGAAGTACATCAAATTGAAATTGACTTGAGTCTCCATAAACGATATGCGAATCGTAACACTTTTTAAAGCCGGTAACATAATTACTGTCGTCATTATTGTGTGAAGCAGTGAGGTTGAAAATGTTGTAGAATTTTTTCCATTCATGCGCATCTCGTTTCGCTAGTGTAATCGAACTCGTAACGATATCAACGGAATATCCTTGTAAGGCTTTAATAGTAGCTAAAGCGGCTACAGTTGTGGATTTTCCTTCGCCAGTCGCAACTTGACAAAGACGCCCACATGGCATTGTTACATCGGACACAAGCAAGATAGTCAACAGTTGGATCGATCGCAATTCGTAACGTGAGTGCAAATTCACAGCACGCTTGATTACTGCAACGATACTCGGCAGATTCATCGGCTCAAGGGCCCAATCTCGTGTGATGCTTTGAGTCCATTTTCTTATTTCTTCTTCTTGCCAGTTTTTAATCGGATTTTCATTATTGACCACAGTTGATGCCTGCTTATATGCATGTTCGACCGAGAGAAATGCATCGCGTAGTTTTTCTGTATTAACCGAACTGTTATTAGTGTTACCCTTTTGAATTTCTTGCAAAAGCGTTTCCAGACATTTCTCTGAACTTTCCTCTGAGCTTTCTGGTTCAAAACGATCTTCGATGAT
The DNA here is from genome assembly GCA_905329745.1 of Rotaria sp. Silwood2. NCBI lineage: Eukaryota > Metazoa > Rotifera > Eurotatoria > Philodinida > Philodinidae > Rotaria > Rotaria sp. Silwood2. The sequence goes on from CAJNSZ010003214.1 coordinate 7,753, forward strand.
CTTATCGTGCACATACTGCGTATAGCTCAACGGATTTTCGAGCAATGGGGCATCGTCAAGGATCTGAACAAAACTGTCACTCATTCTGTATCGATATAGCATAAATATAACTTCGAGAAAAGCTCTCGGGTTTTTTGATAAACTTTCTGTCTGTCCCTTGGCTAGTAAATCCTTTATTATATTGAATGCCCAACCGCTTGTCAATAATTTCTTTAGATAAAATTCGGCAAGTGTGAGTTCAGCATTTGAACCTTTCCACATTTTGAATAGAATTCTTGCCAGAACAGACATTTCCAAATCTATTTTGAAGGTATGATATGCAGCATCATATTGTATTTGAGAAAATGTTTGTCTTAATTCGTTCTTGTTAATTTGTTGTTTCCTCATGAACTGAATTAGCATCAGCATTTCATCTGGTTCAAATCTAAGTAATAGAAATGACTCAATCAAATCATAAGGCAAAACGTCTTCCGTCGAAAGCCAATCAACGAGATAATTCATAATAGCTTCTGAATTGACGAAATCATTGCAGTAATAGTTAACTTTTTCTATGACATAGCATCTTTTCAGACTGTCAAACCATAGTGAGTCATTGGATTGAACAATATTTAGGGTTTGTGAGGTAACCGTTCGAAGATAAAATAGAGATTCGATTATTCTCGAGAGTTCCAAAGATGAACACTTTTGCTTTTGAATAAGAGCCTTCAGAAGATCATCTCGTTCAACATTACATAGATGATACTGTTTGAATTCTTCGAGTTGTGCAAGATAGTGATAAAATGCAGTCTGTTCGTCGTCACTTTTGTCCAATACATTGGACAATAATTCTGTACATAGACATCCGCGCGACCACTGAGCGGGTGGTAAATCGAAAATTTTCGGATCGAAATTGTCTATGAATAGTAGAGTTTCTAACGTAGTAATGACTTGATACAATGTATCGAGCTGAAGAAGTTTGCTTTTATCTATTATCGGCGGTAACTTGATTTTGGACAATAGATCAAACTGTTCATCGATGTAGCCATGTAGAATTTGTTTCCGAAGGATGCTAAAAAATTTTCTGAAAGCAACTATCGTATCTGTTTGAAGTTTATCAATGAAGTGATATAACGCTGCTTTTGGTAAGCATTGATTTGTGGCTGCATATTCAAGGGCAGTTAATGCTTCTGAGATAATCTCATTACACACTGGCTTCGTTTCCAAAATAGAAAATAAACCGTGCAAGGTATTCCCCCTCAAAATAAACCGCTGTTCGGCCAGATTACGTATCAGCTGAGTTCGACAAAGTTCATGGCGCAAGTTGAATCTATCTTCGATTTGATTTTGAATATGTTGTTCTAGTTGGTAACCTTTCTTGAGAGCTTCAATAAGAACTTTCTGAGCCAACTTTTCATGACAAGCGTACTGCGAAATCGCCTCCTGAAGAAGCTCGGGCCGGACACTTTCGTTCGACGTCATCATTATTTGGACGATGTTAAACGCATCACAAACGATTTTTAGATTTTTAGAAACAAGCATTTTAGTGAGTATTGTTTGTCGATCGGCGGAAGCCGAGTTTCCACGGGGAGACGATAGTATTTTATTTGACGACAGAAAGCTTTGAAACGTCTCTTCCCAATCAAGACGTTGCCGAACCACACTATTGCCCATTTGTGATTTGAGGAGTTGAAGTGATTTAGTACGTACTTCTGGGCACTTCGAATGAACTGCAAGATGTAAAAGTTTGTCGACTATCACAGGCAATAGTTCTGATGATCTGGAGACGGTGAACAATTTAATTGTAGTCGAATTTATACTTTCATCCAGTAGAGTAGGATAAACAGCATCGATGATGCTGTCTGGAATTCTTTGGCATCTTTCCACCGATAATGTGAGAATTGCTGCTGCTTCTTTCTTCAGATTTTCCTCACATCCATAGAGTAATCGAATCAGGTTGGTGAAATCATTCTCTTCAACTGTATAACCGACTTCAATAGCTTTTCGCATCATCTGCAGTGATCTCGCGTCATTAACTATGTCTCGACAATGAATAAAATCGAGCAGGTGTTCAACGTTTGCGGGTAGGTTTTCATTATTCGAACGGACTTCTTCCAATATATCGATAACAATATGCCGAATCGTTGCATCTTTCTCTTTTGTTGTCAGATCAGCTAGAGCAGCAAGTACCTCATTGGACAGAGATTGTCTTCTTTTTACCAATGTCGCAACCACTTGACAGGCATTTTTTCGATTCTCGGACGATTTTTGATCTTGAAGAAAGTCTAGCAGATAATCCTGACGTAATAACTGAGGACAATGTTCAGCTAGTGTTCTAAAAAATATTGCCAACCGTCTTCGTAAAGAAGGTCGCATTTTTTCTTTCGAGTATAGATCCAATACTTTTTTAATCATACGATCGTCAATCAACTTTTGGCGTTCGATCAATAATCGATAGATTTCAACGATATGATCGCTAAGCAACGGCTCATATAAAAAGTTGTCAAGACACTGCAAGACTGAATCAGATATTAGGTGATTTTGAGAGACTATATGGGAAAATATTCGAAGAAGATTGAGATTTGGCGTTCCCGGCTCTGATAGAATTTGAGAAAGGCGAGAAATAAACTCATCCGTGAAAGATAAACCTGTTGATACTGAATTTTCAAAAATTTCCAAAACCTTGTTTCGATAGTTGGGAAACTCTAGCAAACGAATCAATGCCAGATAAACCGAATGTGCTAATTGTTTTCCTTTCGAAGTAGCTAACAATAATTGATCTACTGCCTTGCTGACGGTCATTGAATTTTTGGAATGTTTAAGACACTTGGCCAAATGCGTTTGAATCAACTGATCATTAACATATGCTGGAAGAGGTTGAATTCGATCAGCAAAATGAAGCAAAAGGCTAGCGTTTGATTGATCATCGTTTCGGAGAAGTACATCCCCGAGTAATACGAGCGTTTTCTCTTCTAGCTTATGTTTCCTTTTCACAACCGTCCTCAACAACGAGACAACACATTCAAAGACTGGACTATCAATTGTTAATGCCCACTCCAGAGAGGATATGGTTCTCGAAGACACGGAATGAAATTGAACATGCACTTCTACTACCTTTAAAGCATTACGAACGATTGATTCTTCTGGATCGTATATACAGCGTTCTATCGACAGTAGGAGTGTGTCGGACAAAGCCCTCTCTTCTGTTACAAACAGACAGAGAAATCGCAGAGCATGGTTCCGCACTTCAACGTCAAATGGATTTTCAAAGATAAGCGTAAATTTTTCCAGATGACGCGAACAGTCTTGCATGTATTGATACATGGAGTCAATGAAGATCATCGCAGCTATATTTCGGATTAAAAACTCGCAATCAACCAAAGAAAATTCAATAATACCGAGAATTTCAGTGTCGAGGATGGTTCCATCATTAACAGTATGTTTCAGTATTGAAACTGCTTTATGACGTAGATCGAAATCCGAGTGGTACAGTAGCTGACTGATACCAATAAGAGCTGTGTTACATATTTTTTGTTTATGTTCGACCAATCTTAAAAATATGGTTGATATCTGGACCAAAAGTGAGATTGAAGAAGTACGTTTCAACATTATCGAGAGTTGTATGATGATACTCTCCGGTAGAGTATATCCGTCATTGTTTACATAGCAGTGAAGGACGCTTACAGCTGCACACCGGATACATTCGTCATCATCTCTGACAGCTTCTTCCAATTGTTGCAGTATATACTGTGAAAGTGGCGTTTCCTTCTCTATCTGCTTCATACGGTTTGCAAGTGCCTCCAAACAATTTTGACGCACTTTAGTCGTGCAGTTGCTCGATCCACCCACAGTGCTCAACAGTCGTAGTTGCTTCTTCGTAAAAGGCTCTTTCTGAATAACTGATGCTTTTAAGAACAAGTAACTAGCACCTTCACAGTTCTCCTTCTTGTTTAAAGCATCTTCAAGTGCATTAAGATTAATATTAACATCGTTTCTTTGACGAGCTCTCAATGCCAGAATGTTTATCAGGTGAGCTTTTACTTCCGGGTCGTTATTGGTACACAATATCTTTTCAATGATTTCATAATGTTTTTCCCATAAAAATTGCTGATTACGTAAAGCCTTCAGCAAAC
>CAJNSZ010003215.1:0-11860 GCA_905329745.1 Rotaria sp. Silwood2
CACATATAATGGAAAAGCTTATCGATTTATTAAAGGATCTCCATTAAATTTACCATTAACAGAATTATTGGCTAGTATCTATTTACATCATTGGCAAGTACCTTTAGTTAGAAATGTTCGTGTGAGAGATGTATTCTATGGTCGATATAATGATATGGGTTTTCTAACTTGGAATGCATCCATCGAAGAATTACAGAAAATATTTGATGAACTTGAACAAGGCCTAGATTCAAATCTTCAAATGGCAACATTTATTGGTAGTGATGTTCATTTTCTTCATGCATTTATTGAAAATCAAAAGGGTCGCTTATATACGCGTGTTTATCATGATTCAATAAGTCAACCATTTTTATTACCTTATGCGCATAGTCATCCACGATTATTTCATCGACAATGGTTTCGAGCTGCTCTTATACGTGCTGGTCAATATTGTAGTTCATTCGAAGATTTCGAAGAAGAACGACTTTATCTTGAATTAAGCTTTCTTGCTAATGGCTATTCATTAGATTTTGTCGAATATCACTTGAGACAATTCTTTTCACGTTTTAATCCTAAGCCAAATGAACCAATGAATCTCAACCGATTCACATATCTTTCACTTCGCCGTGAATTATTTCGTTGCATCGATCAACAGAGACATAATCTGGAAGAAGAACAAGAATTACATAAGAATTGTCATTTAATTCAACTACATTATCTTTTCGATTGGGGTTCAAGATTTCAATTCAATCAAAAATTTCATGAACTTTGGTCTGAAATTCTAGAGCAAGACCCACGCTTTAAAGAGTATGGATTGAAAATTAAGCTTAACACTAAACACTGTTATTCGTCAAATACTCTCTTGGCCCGATCGAACATACATACATGAAGTGAGAGAATTCAAATTTAAATATTTATTTCTTTGTATATTTCTATCAATTCGGATGTTGCTAATGCTTGATTATAAGTCATCAATTTCCAACCACACATGTCATCTTATTATTCTTCTTTTTTTTGCATGTGTCTTATTGTTATACTCTTATTATACCTAGACTTTTATCAATAATATATCATTATAAAATAATAATACACTCTCAAACATATTACCTATAACTATTCATATTGTTTATCTGCATTTTCTTTCCTTATAGATCTATTCGAATAACATAGAGATGCAACAGTACTCTTACTTGTTTATTCCTTTATCGATTCTTTATTTATCCTCACTACATGTGACGCTGCTGGATGTACTTAATCAAAAGAGAATCCATATGAAAACATTGCCTTAAAATTAGAACAATGCGTTCAAAACGTTTACTACTTATTCATAATCATGTTTATTGGTACTATCCCGTTGTATTTCATCCAATGCTACCAAAGAAAACAATAAACTAAATCTTTACCAATATCAAAGAAAACATCAATTAATAATACCAACACTAATCGAAATATAAATGAATTATCACAACTTCAACCAATAAAATCGGGCGTTTTATTGTACAGTCATTGCGCACAAAAACCAATCATCCTCGACAAGCTATTTCCCGAAGCGACAAAAGCCTAATCAATTACAATTGTGCCAAAACCTGGCTCACTATATTCTGATTATATGGCTATTAACGTTGAGCCAGTTCAACACACATATACAACAACATCACTCGTCGAATACACAAACAAACAAAATAGAAACTCATCATAACATTATCGATTACATAATTGCTATGCTTTTCACATCCATTCATCGAAAACAACCTCAACATGAGTTGACCTTATCGATCAATTGATACCATACATACACTATGGTCTATTTGCATACAATGACATCAGCCAAGTTCAACGCATCGCTACCCAACGAAAAATAAAACCGTCGTCTAATCATCTATTCCGTCACAATCCACGACGTCCCAAATATCCAAAACTATGACAAAAACGAACCTTAGTCTCCTAGATATCTCCTACATATTTCCGATGTAGACGATCATACGTCATTCGTCGATAGAAATTTCGTCCAAAAAATTCGATCTTTCAGATAGCCATCCCAACGCTATTCGATACCTTGAGTTATTCAGCAACATCGAAAATACCGGATATTTGTGGTAGCTTTTACGCACCCAGTACGTGTGCTTCTATTTTATACGAGATAGAAGATGATATCTTATTTTGATTCGAAATTTCTCGAAAATTTTGGACCTTTTAAATAGGTATCCCTGTGCCACTTGATAAGATTTCAGCAACATCGAAAATACCGGATATTTGTGGTAGCTTTTACACACCCTCACCCACACCCATGTCTTCAATGAAATCGATTAACATTTGGCTATTGATTCCTTTGACCTCTTTTGTTTTTCTATCTTGTGGTGAATATACGATTGGTGGCAACACTTGATCGCCAACAATGGCAGCTATCATGTCGAAATGAGCAGCGTATGATGATGAATCAGTAACAACAACATATGGCATTTCTCCTGAAGCTACTAAAGTTGTTCGTGCCACTTCGTTGATTTTGATATGAGTTTCATCCAGAAAAATAATTTTTTTATTGGAAACTCGTTGAAGCTTAAGACGTAATGTTGCTGTTTCATCACAAGCCAGTTTACCCACTAAATTGAAAATTGATAAAAAAAATTTGATGGAAACAATGGAATGGTGAAAGACAGTGATTGAATATGATTGAGTACATGTCTCTTTACTCACACTCTTTATGAAAACGTTTGATGTTTTTCTTGCACTTGATGCCGTTTTTGTTTCCATATCTTTGAATTGTTCTGAGAGAAAGATTAGTATTTGTTTTCTCACGAACGGATTTTACGAGTTTTGTATAATTGATAGAACTTGAAAGACGATTATGAGAACGAATAACCATGGTAATGAATTTATTAATTTGTTTCTTATTTAATATTGGTGCTCGTTCTGAACGATGATGATGTTGTAACGATGAAAGATTGCCATTATATCGATCATACCACCGCTTCACCGTTGCATGATCACCTGGAATTCGGAAATGATTAGCAACGGATCGGAAACTAAGATTCGGTTGATTTCGAAGATAAAAATCGATGACACATTTCTTAAATGAAGATTCATAATATCGAGATGAATCGCTCATAATCTGACATTTAATAATGAATTGATATAACTTCTTTTGATCGTATGTAATGCTTTTTCGAAAAAAACGACGGATACAAAGCGAGTAGATTATCAACCGTTATTTAGTGTCGAACACTAGCTAAGTTTATGGTTATTTTAAATGAACAATATCGATAGATGGTGCTGTGATTTTAATTAAGGTATTTTTATAGGAACGAATGCTTACGTAGATGATGATATCTATCAGTAAACCACATTGTCTTCCGTCTTAGAAATATATATGAGATGGAGATATTTATGCATTCCTTCCAGAAGTACATTTACTGACAATGATTTCTAGATTCATTGAGTATTTACTATGTGGTGAACTTTTACTTTAAACAAAAATATTAACTTGTCTTTTTTCATGAAATTTTTGCATTAGTCTCGAAGTTTGTTTTGTTTCTGATTTTTTTATATTTAACAAGTGAACATGTCAATTATATACATATTTGTAGTACTCGAGATGCTCTATCGAATGAAAAAAAAAATTATGAAAAACTCCGATATTATAGTGGAATGCGACCCAAAACAGAAAAGTGGTGCGAGACTTATGACGTCCACTGTAAATCACTTGAAAATGATTTCTTCTTTATTGTTGCTTGCTTATTTCTCATTCAACACTTCTCATTTATTTATCTTATTCAATTCAAAAAAAAATATCAAGTCAAATATGAACGTTGGGAATATGAAAATAGATATCTTTATCTTCTGTTTCTGAAACTTGAACAAGAATAAGTAGACAATATTTATTTATTTTCTCCTTGTGCCATTTTCATTTCCTCGTCGTCTTCATCTTGAGATGATGATTTACCGCAATTTAACAAAGTGACAAAAATTACTGCAATCACACCACCCAAATATGGTCCGGCCATATACACCCACAAACTTGCTCTGTCATCTTGGCTCGAATTCACAATGGCCGGTCCGAGGGTTCTCGTCGGATTCATCGAAGATGAATTGATATTGCCAATGATTGCAGTAAGTATATTGATCGAACCAACGGCCAGTGCTGCCAAAGGTCCGATAATGCTCCCTCGTGTTGCAGTTTGTAGTACAACAAATAGAAGAAAAAAGGAAGTAATTATTTCCCAAAAAAAGCCGAGTGCATATGATGAGAGTATTGTGAGATCAATAGCATTTGTTCCGTAGATTGCATCTTGTTTGTACAAGGCACGCAAGACACCACTTGCTGCAATTGCTGCTGTTAGTTGAACAGCATTGTAAACGGGTAGCCAGAGTAAAGGAAATGTTTTTTGAAGAGTGAAGACCAATGTTACCACTGGATTGAAGTGTGCACCAGAAATACCACCCAGCGAATAAACGAGAGCCACAATTACAAGACCTTGTCCGAGAGCATTTTCAAGAGTAGTAAGACGATCAAGTTTCAATTCGACGCGCATACTCGCATAGCATAGAACAAGAATGAACGTACCGATGAACTCACCAAGTAGACGTTGAAATAATTTACGAAGCGAAGCTCTCTTTTCTTTCTTGTATGCTCTTGGTTCTTCTTCGAACCAAAGTTTAAGAATCATATCATGATTAGAAGACGATTGCTGTTCTTGATGACTATCAAGTATTGATCGTAAAATGAGTAATGTTTCTTGGTGCTCAATTTCTCGTCGATGTTTTGCTTCTGTTTTAAACCATTGTTGTTTTTCACACTGCTCAACCAGTGGCGGTGTAATGATATACTGATAAATTTTGTCTACGAAAATAAAAAAGATAAATCATGCAGTTCATGAACAGTTGTTTCACTTACTACACAGTGATACTGATTCATTTTTTGCTTTCATTTTATTTATTTTTTGTATTTGAATGATATTGAGTTTCTGTTTGAACACTTTTGCTCTTATCTACGTGAATCACCTTCTTTTTTCGTTAGTTCTTCACGATTCAGCTTGGAAAATACCTATATTGATACAAAAAAAGAACGAGAGAAATGAACTTATTTGATTGATGTCTTCGAACGTGATATTTTTGTGAATGTAATTTCAATTAATTACTCTATAGATATCTGAGAACGGAAGTCATTCAGTAGAAAAACCTATAGTATTCTTCCGACGAAATTATTAGTATTTACTCTCAGTACGCATCGTAGGAGTATCATTTTTTTTGAATATATTTTGCATGATAGATATTATCTCACTATTTTGCGTCTGATATTATTACTTCCCATTTTTCGTTTATATCACAAATCATTGTTGGAAAAAATGAAGCAGAGAAGGAAAATAGTCACACTTGACTAACACCTTCACATCATATTATCAAGCGTGACTTTGGGAGTGAGGGTGAGCCAGTAAAGAATGAATACTAGCAAAAGAAAAAAACGGAAGTGAATAACCAGTAAGACATATAAAAGTTTATACCGCTGGATAATATAGCTATAAGAAATGAAGTCAACTGGTTTTTATTGAAGTAACATACAATTTAATGAATTTTGTCGTATTCACTATATTGTCGGTAATTGCCGTCATGTCGCAAACAGATACGCTATCATCGTCCCATCGGGTAACACAGGCAGCACTCGTTCAAAAGCTTCATCTATCGCAACTGAATAAACTGACATCTAGCTTTGTTAACGCCGAATCTGAGAGATTGTTTGATCCAAAAGCAGAATATTCACAGCAGGCAAATTTTACTGTTCGATTCGGCTTACAAAAATGTACAAAATGTCAAACATTCGGCATAGTGGGTGCAGGTAAATATATGAACTAGAATTACTGACCGAATCAATTTTATTTACTGAATTACTGATGTCTAACGACGTTGATGTTTGTTGACAGTTGTTATACTGCGATGTTATAGTAGTACTGATATAACATCAGGCAATTATCATCATTACTTCAGATTGAGAACAAGACTTTTGTTATTTCTTTACGATTATCACGCATTGTGTACATGATAGTAGACAGATAGATGGCTATCTCGAAACGGAGATGTCTCACGATACAATGTATTAGAGGTAAACAAGAAATACACGGCTTGCTGTGTAATGAAAAGAAAGTTATCAATTTGTTTAATGAATACTGAGTGAACTAATAACATATAAGACATCATAACAAAAATCATAACGCTACACATACGATAAACATCGTGATATGTGTTTAGTACCAAGCTGTATCAAAGATAGAACTCGTCAGATACAAAATTTTTGAATCCAGACTTGCCAGATGGGTTCTAGTAAAAGGGATACCTGTTGACCCTATTCATCGGTCCATGCAAATGTGAGAAAATGAAGACTACCAAACAAATATACTATAAGGCCGAATAGCAACGGTTGCTAATTTATATGTGAAAATTATATAGTAGAAAAAGTAAAGCTTTCACAAGACTTTCAATAGAGTTAGTTTTCCTCTCAATAACGATTTACCATAAAATTGAGCATCTGCTTAAATGTAGAAATCCAACTTATTTTATAGCTACATTTTAGGTCCATCCGGTCTTGTCACTGGTCTAGAGCTCGCTCTTGCCGGACATACAGTCATTTTGTTCGAGGCAAACAATCGTACAGGTGGACGAGTCTGGACTCATAGCAATGAAACAACTGGTTTATATTTACTAGAAATGGGTGCCATGCGATTGCCATTAGACGTACATAGTATGCTGAACACTTATATTCGTGAAAGATTGCAGCTGGAATTAGAACCTTATATCAACTACGATCCTGATACATTGGTCTACATAAACGATGTGCTCACCACTCGCAAACAAGCCAATGACAATCCTGGTCAATTCAATTTCAATCTCTATCCCAATGAGACTAACAAGGTACTTCTCGTTAGAAATCTTCAAAACAGATTTTTCTTCAGTCATGATCTCAGACTTGAGACAGGTAAAAACTTTTTTTTTGTTAATTCTGCTCTTGATCCAATAGATTATATTTTGTTTCTAAAAAAAAAGTAATTCTTTTTATGTAGTCTGCATGATTCTTTGAATATATATAATTTCAATATGAATGTTTTTGACTCTTTTAGTAGTACAAGCATTTTTAAATATGCATGCATCAGAATTAGAGATTTGTCAAATTAATTTTATGTCTCTGTCAAGTTTCTTTTCCTGGTTCTGAGCATGTGACTCAAAAATTCTAATAAATGTGGAAGTTTTTTTTAATTATAGGCAAGTCGATCAACAAAATTAAGGAATTCATACTAACGAGTATTCCAGAGAAAATAGACCTCTCAATGTATCGATGATATCTTTTTTTAATATTCATCCGTTAATTCTCTATAAAACAAGATTTACACAAACAGTTAAACATGAGCATTTTTCTAAAACAGCTTTTTGTCGATTTTTTTCTAGAAATATATTCTAGTTCTTCAATTAGAATATTGTTTGATGCTACTTTTTTTCTATTCAATAGAGTGAGCAAAATAATCTTAAATTAAACAGTTCGACTAAGTTAGATGTGGATTATTCGATGGCTAATGTTTGCTATTGATTAAAAGAGGGGGAATAATCCTGTTATCAGTATTATATACATTGAATGATATGAAGCTTTTTACATCGTCTAATGCGGGAACGTTTTAACTGTCAAATCACTTTTAGGTTCGGGCTCTGTGCACAAGGTAGACCCCAGTGACGTATGAAAGGCCCCAAACAGATAAGTGCTCTTAGGTCTTTTGTCCACAGTTTTAGGTATTATACTGGAATTTTAGCCTCTGGCATGAAATATACCAACAAATCGAATGATGGTATTTCGATCTGAGATTTTACCAACAGCTAGATTTATTTGTAAATATGATGCTCTGAAAATTTTAGCTCAAAAGGATATTTTCTCCCCAAGATATTAAAGTCCCAAGAAATGGCAAATTCAAGCATTCTTCCTGGGGTAGCAGTGATTTTTGAAACTTTAACATCTCGGAGAGATTTAAGCTGAAATTTTTAGGACATCTTACTTACAAACAGTCCTAGCTGTTGGCAAAATCTCAGATCGAAATACCATCATTCGATTTGTTGGTATATATCATGCCAGAAGCTAAAATTCCAGTATAATACCTATAACTGTGGACACAAGCCCTAAGAGCACTTATCTGTTTGGGGCTTTTCATACCTCACTGGTGTCTACTTTATGCACAGAGTCCAAATCCAAAAGTGATTTGACAGTTGAAAACGTTTTCTCATTAGATGATGTGAAAAGTTCCATATCACTCAATGAATATAATAATGATAACAGGATAATTTCCCCTCTTTTAATCAATAGGAAACATTGGCCATCGAATAATCCACACATATAAACTCGTTGAACCGCTTAATTTGAGATGTTAATGCTTTGTTGGGATCAGCTTGCAGATTCCCATTTACGGTGCAATTACTCTGAATACGATAACTATAACACCGTTTAGTATCAAAGTTTTACAATAATTTTGATTTTCCTTCAGTCAGCGTCAACCTTATGGAATATTGCAGTGAAGCCTATTACTGATCTTTTCTATGCTGACCGTTGGAAAGAAGCGGTCGAGAAATGGGATGGTTACAGTATCGAACGATATCTCCTTGAAGTGGCACATTTGTCACCAGATGCTATACGGTTTGTTTCATTATTAACAAATCTGGAAACGAGTTTGTATACAGCTATCCTTGACAATGTATTGTTACATCTTATTATCAATGATGAAACAACATTTTATCATATCAAAGGTGGAAACTCTGGTTTTACTGATGCGCTCGTGCGAAGCTGTCAAGCAGTGCCTGATGGTCGATGTTCAATCCATTTGTCGACACGGGTCACGGCAATTGAGTTAGGAAACGGTTCAGCGACAGTGACATATGGTTCATCATTCACTACTTTATCTCAAAATGCAAGTGAGACATTCGATCATGTAGTTATAGCAACAACGGCAACTGCTGCCTCTCTACTCGACTTGAAACCGCGCCGCCGTTTTATAGACACTTACTATGCTCTAAGACAATTGCACTACGACTGTGCTAGCAAAATAGGTCTCTATTTCACACGACAATGGTGGCGCAACATAGGTATTGACGGAGGCTTCAGTACTAGCGATTTGCCTATACGTACAACAATATACTTCAGCTTCCCGCCCGCTCCTTCACCTGCAACGTTACTTGCATCATACGCTTGGTCTCAGGATTCGATTGTATGGTCAACCGTACCTGAAGATACAGCTATTGCTATGGCTCTAACAGATGTACAACAACTGCATACTAATATCAACATCAGTCAATACTTTGCTGGTGGTAAGCTAATAGTACAATATTCAAAGCCCAGCAGTTTGGTAGCGATTGAGTATTCTTCCATGCAAAACTTTCGATTCATCTACTAAATCAGCTGAATAAATATATGTATCTTTGCAAGACTGAAGCATTGTGTTTTGAACCTTTTGAATAACTTTTATAATCATTAAGATAAAATTCTAAAATGTTTACTATCTTTTCACAGGTATCACTAAACATTGGTGTCAAGATCAATATACACAAGGTGGTACTTTTGCTCAATATGCTCCGTATCAACAGACTAAACTGAAAGATCTACTTGCTGCGTCAGTAGATAATGTACACTTCACTGGAGAGCACATTTCTAGTGCACACGCTTGGTAAGACAAACAATATTATATTTGAAACATGTTTAGGTAAAATTTTTTTTCACATCATTTAGGATCGAAGGTGCAATTTTATCAGCTCTTCGCTTGCTCATGCAAATTCAAGAGGAGTCATTTGATGCGGCTATCGTCGGTGATGATCTAATATCACTAATCACAGTTTTACAAATCGCTGAATTGCAGCCTACTTGGCGCATTGTTCTTTTATCTGCAGCTCCGAGTGACAATCATATGGATAACAATAGCGACGAAGAATTGAGTCGATTTCGACCGAATGATGCCGCTATTACTCAATCTATAGTACTCTGGCGTGCACTTGAAGCGAAAGCTAACGTATCCAATGGTACTTTCCTGAATCTCACCAATGGTTATTTGTTGCTTACTGATGAAAACAGTACATGTTCAAATAATTGTCAAGAATTAGATGCTGTTCAGATTGAGGCTCAATTTGGATTTCATAATATCTCACGTGGTCTGTTTTATTCATCAGGTGGCTATGTCAATATCACGGCTGCGCATCACACACTGATCCAACTATTAGAAAAGATTCCTAATGTAGTTACTCGTAGTAATGAATACTTTGTGGGTCTTGATACGCGTGTATCCAATTCGGCTGATCATGTTCGATTAATTACGAATCGAGGTAGTCTCAATGCAAGTAGACTGGTGTTGATACCTGGTCCAAATGGAAACAATGTCTCTAAAAAGTTCAATTTTCACTTGAACTTACGTCTATGGGAACTACCGACCATCACTTATCGAGCGAAGACTTCTTCTTTTCGTCAGTTACCTACCTGGGCATATGATAAATCATTCATTGGACTGCCCCTTATGGCATCGAATGATGTGAGAATTTCACCAGCTGTCAGCTCAATCTCAACACAATTATTTACCGATCCTAATCAACTGACATACGTTCCTGATCCTCTTCTGATCCCACGTACCACTACATGGGTAATTGATCATCTTTCATCCAAAGTCAACTCAAGTGATTACTATGTTTTATCGAAAACTCATATCGCCACAAGACTGCTAGCAGGTGATGTTCTAGATCGTTTACCGCCATGCGCTCGTTATAGAAGTAAAACATTTATCTATGCTGGTGGATCCGTTGATGGTAGCACATCACCATTGACTCCCGTATGGGCGGTCATGTTGACTCAACTTGTTCTAGGAACATCAAACAATTCCATCTACAACGATCTATTTTCCAGTATGAATGCTGAAAAGTTGACTTGCGAGACACGGTCATTTTGAGAAACAACATTGCTTTGTACAACAATTTCAGGCAGCAATTCTTTCTCATCTTATTATACCAGTGACTTTGCTTCTTTTTCTTCATTTTGCTTTTTATGGAGTGGGGTGTGGGTGTGGGTGTGGGTGTGGGTGTGGGTGTGGGTGGGTGTGTGGGTGTGGGTAGGTGTGGGTGTGGGTGTCGCTGTGGGTACGGGTATGGGTATGGGTGTGGGTGTGGGTGTGGGTGTGGGTATGGGTGTGGGTGTGGGTGTGGGTGTGGGTGTGGGTGTGGGTGTGGGTGTGAGCACTGTAAAAAAACAAGGTACTTTCTGGAACCTCAAAAAAAGGTCCGGTAGATGACAAGAAGTTTGCAAATGTGTTGAAAGTTTAAAAAAACGAATAAAAAAACCCGGAACCTTTAAAGGATCTTACCGTGTACCCAAGTGAAGATCCTTTTTTCTTCGAAACCTTTTTAGGTTCCGTACACCAAAAATAGGTTTTGTAGGAAAGTACGAAACCTTTAAAGTTTCGCATCAAGTATAATAGTTTTATAGGAAACCCAGTACGAAATCTCGAGGTTCAATACGAAACCCTAAAGGTTTCGTACTTTCCTAAAAAACCTTTTTTCTGGTGTACGGAACCTAAAAAGGTTTCGAAGAAAAAAGGATCTTCACTTGGGTACACGGTAAGATCCTTTAAAGGTTCCTGGTTTTTTTATTCGTTTTTTTAAACTTTCAACACATTTGCAAACTTTTTGTCATCTACCGAACCTTTTTTTGAGGTTCCAGAAAGTACCTTTTTTTTACAGTGAGTATGGGTGTGAGTATGGGTGTGAGTGTGGGTGTGGGTGTCATGCTCTGCACAAAACTCCACACCAATACCCACACCCACACCCACACCCACACCCACACCCACACCCATACCCACACCCACACCCATACCCATACCCACACCCA
>CAJNSZ010003216.1:0-11850 GCA_905329745.1 Rotaria sp. Silwood2
GTGGGGGTGTGGGTGTGGGTGTGGGTGTGGGTGTGGGTGTGGGTGTGGGTGTGGGTGTGGGTGTGGGTGTGGGTGTGGGTGTGGGTGTGGGTGTGGGTGTGGGTGTGAGTGTGGATGTTGGCGCAGGTGTGTGAGTGTGGCATGGATGATGATATTCTGTAAATCTACACCCACATTCTAGACCCACACTCACATCTATACCCACACCCCACACCCAATGGTTACACGCTGTCAACTCAATTTTGAAAGGCGTTCCAACGGGCTTTCTAACTGATTTTAAAAGACTCGCATCTAGACGCGTTCGACTGAAACAAAAACTGCGTCCAAACGAATTCGATCTGTGTTTGGTATTTACATGGGAGTCACCACGGTTGTCATCAGCCCTTTCTTTATGATATCATAGTGATGTCATTCGGTCAATGATATCAGTTTTTCTTTGTTCGATCATGCAATATCCTTCTCTTATATCTCTGTCTCCGTCTCTGTCTCTCTCTCTCTCGAGTCTCGAGTATAAACAATGTACGAGAAAAGAAGAAGGGATGGGAGAGCAAACGAAGGAATGAACAGACAATCACAGTAGCTTGTCTCGGTTTTCACGCTCAAAAAACAAAAATTCGTTTTATTTATTTCTGTAGATACGCTACGATTCATTAGGTGCGCACTCCATTCGTCGTTCAAGAAAAAAAGATGTTGACAACTACTGGGATAACTTACATTGCTGACCAACAACGAAAATTTACAATTCCACAAGAGAATGTCACTTTTCAAACGCTTACTGGTCTCTTGTCGATCGAAGAAGAAAAGTATCGACGATGTCCCAATCTCGACATGGTTATTGGTCAGCTGGACTTTGATTTTTACTATGAACTTCTTCCTACTATCGCGCGATGGGCTTCAGATCACACACATCTATCGAATCCAATCATGCCTCTTCATGCAGGTACAACGGCTCGTGTCACTTATGCAGCTGCTCAAGTACGTTATATTCTTGCCAACGCCTTTTTTCTTAACACAACAAAAGGATATGGCAGTATCGATTTGACCATTTTGTACAATTCGCTCTTTGACAACATGGCCATGGAACGAATACGATGTTTAATCGAATATTTTCGTCGCTCATCACAGGAAAACGGCAATGATGATTATCGAGAAATATCAATCGAACGGTACTCGTATGCTGGTGAACAGCCAGATTGGGAAAAGCAAATGATTGCAATCAAGGCATCCAAAGTAAACGTTTTTACCAAAAGAATGGAAGATGCTAAAGAAGCACAAGGCTTTGTTGACTTTGCCAACAGACAAATTCACATCCATTTGATCTTCCCATCGGCCACTCAAGAAGAAATTCTATGTGAATAATTGAAATAATTCTTCGTAAGTTTTTCTTTTTTTCTTTTCTAGTCAGCTGTTGTCCCGAAGCATTTTTGGCCATTTTGGTTTGTGAAACATTACAACCCGATGAAGTGGTCATTCTGCGTGGATGCAAACGGTTCGTTGACTATTGTGGCTTTAGTGACTCGTTTCAATTTGTTGGCCCGTATTCGAATCCAAATCCAGGTTGTATTCAAGATATTCTCGTCATGGATGCGTGCCCTGAAGACTACTACACGCGACAAAATATAGACCACGATTTAAACAAAGCATGGGGTGCCTTTGGTAAATCCAATGATCAAATCATTGTCACTGGCAAGTGGGGCTGTGGTGCATTCGGTGGAGATCCTGTATTTAAATTTTTGCAACAACTATGCGCCGCAAGCATACATGTTGATAAGGTCAAACGATTAGACTATTCTGTTTATGGCGACAATGAACTAGCGGCTATGTTAAAAGATCTAGCACAGCAATTGGAAAGGAAGAGAAAGACAGTGGCTGACGTGTATCAAATGATGCTCAAATACGGTGAGATCAGCACGCTGTGCTCCTCAGTACCGAACTTTAGTGACTATGTAAATGGATGGCTAAATGTCGACTAGTTAGGTATGATTTTCATACTGTTAATTTTCGATATTTTGTATGATTCGAAATATTGGTGTCATCTTTCTTGACATGTCTGCTCGCTTCGGTCGTCAATCATTCATTTTATGTTTATAAAGAATCAAAAACACTCGTCCAACTAGAAAAGCATGCTACTACTAGTAGAGATGTACATGAAAAGTAGTTCTCGATCTCCTGAAAGTGATCACTTTTGGAAAACACATTATTTAAAAATTGTAGTGTCCCAAAAATTTGCAACATATTATTTTTGGTAATTTATACAGGATTAGACAGTTCTCTGACTGACGAGATAACCTCCCGAGGTGCTAAAAAGCTTTTGAGCTCAAATTTTGTTCACAAATAGGGGATGTATAGACTAGAAAAATCCTAAAATGATATTGGCGCAAGTTGTGAGTTGGCCGAGATATTGACTCTTTACTATAATTCTCCCGTAGAACCCATGTTTTCAGTAAAATTCAAGCTTCGAATTTTGAGGTTGTGGGTGTGGGTGGGTGTGTGGGTGTGGGTATGAGAGCGTGGGTGTGGGGTGTGGGTGTAGCTAAATAGAACCTTGTATCTACATCCACACCCACACCCACACCCTTAAATATAAATCTTTTTTCTTTAGTTTGATTATTGTATCGTGTGTTGATTTTGCATATGCCAAATTCACTATGTAAAAGCATTGTTGTTAGTCGATCTTCAAATTTTTTTCGGAAATCAAACAATAACATAAATAATGTTTGATTGTTATTAGCACGATGGATACGATCTAATGCAATTCCCATATGTCGTATTCTACTTTTGATTAATTTAGATAGTTTATGAATAAATTTCATAACATTCCCTTCTTTTATTTGTCTTGATAACATAAAACATATTGATCCTTTTCATTTTTCTCAATATTACATTCATATTGTACACTATTAATTCTACAGAACAGTATTTCATTTGCTTCTAATAATCCCATTTCAACGAAAGCATGAATCGTTGGATATCCATAAGCATCATTGTTCGCATTAATGACATTAATATATTTTATTAATGAATATGGATCATGTTCCATTTCTTTGTTAGAAGCGTGAGTTGAGTTTTAATATAAATTATATCTAGCAAATGAAATTTACATTAGAATATGTTATGCTGTATAATTCATAGTTCACTAGCAAGAAATATCTTTTCGTTTATAAAATGTTTTTTTTATATTGTTTTATAATAAAACAAAAGACTAATGAAATGTTCGATTCAAAGTGAAAAATAAAGAAGTAAAAACGATGAAAATTTTGGATGACAAGTAGAAAAAACATCATCAAATTTTCAATGATTTGAAAACTGTTACAATTAAGATAATTTCTTTTACATTAAACTTTCACGAGAAAATAATTTTCATTATTTATCATGTTATGCTATCCTGTAAGAAAAGCTCGAAGTGAAGAGAAAGTATGCATATGTTACTGAATTCATTTCATCATCGATGATCATTGTTAACATCAGAGAGAACAAAACAAATAATATAATCAATAGGTTGGAATAACGCTTTAGTTGGATGTGGGTGTGGGTGGGTGTGGGGTGTGTTTATAATAGAATAATTCAAAGCAGCATACGACGCGTTTAGACTGTTGCTTAGGCAGTCTTCATCAGGTATGTTTTTGTTTAGAAGAATATTCTAAGCTACTGGCGACTATCATTTACACCTTCCTTAAGGGTTGTCATCTGGTAAATTTAGAATGTATATTATACTGCATAGATATATATCAAAATCTCAAAGTTCAAATGAAAGTTATAAAAGTCGAAACTCTTAATAGCAATGTAATGCTGAGATATAGAGTATATATATAGTTGCAGTGATTCTAATAAATGATCTGTTTAGAAGAATATTCTAAGCTACTTACGGCGATCGTTTCGACTCGCAGTGAAGATGTATTTTATCTAGAATAACAGTTATTATTATTTATTGGAAAGATGATAGTGGAATAGTAGATTCTTATTGTTTATTAGTGAATATGTGGAGAAAATGGATGGGATTTTACATAGTCTAGTTTATTTTAAGGAAGATGAGAATTGTATGAGTTTTATGATGATTATGTTGTAGAAATATCGTGCAAGTAGCTGTTGTTCATGCTCCTTCCATTTTCGTTAAAATGTCTCGGGGAGGTTTCTTTTGAATGAAGAAACTTTCCAAAGTACGATTAGTGTTGGTCACCATGGTTACTTTTATGGTTTGAAGCGGTGAGCCAGGAAATGCGTAATAGGTTTTCCACCATTTGTAAAATTGTTTTGGAAAGTTGCTGGTAAAATTAGTATCAAATATATAGCGTGGATACATCAATTCTTGGTTCCATATTTTTGGTTGCAATATCAATGGTTTTTCAATTGGATTTTGTATCATGGTGTTAAGTTTCTTCTCACGACGTGTAGGTTGATGTAACAAAGTATGATGTAAATGATGGTAAACATTTTCGTCCAGTTCAATTAATACAGGCATTGCATTGCTTAAACGAAAGAATCGGTTGAATCGTTTGGATATAAAGTTTGATGGATATTTGTTCAACAGTAATGACATGTCAATTCGAATACGTTCTGAGTTGAAATCATCGACATTTGAACAGATTCGGGCAGAACGTAGTAATGCTTCATATGGAATATTTCGATGAATATGATGTGGATGATCAGATGTATATGGTAAAATGTAAGGTTCAGTGGTTGGTTTATGATAAATAGAAGTTCTTAATTGTCCATTTTCATTTGTGATAGTGAAATCAAGAAAATGAACAGATGTACTTATAGTAGATTGAATTTTTATATTGATATCTTTGTTTTCCGCTTCTTCAAGTTTAACATTGATTTCTTCGGTGGTTTGATTTGTTGTCATAAATATATCATCTATATATCTAGACGAAAGATGAGTATTCGAATTCAAGTTCTTTTATATCAAAAATATTTTATTAACCTTCCATAAATTCCATCATGTATTTCTTGATGTTGAATTAAATCTTGTTCCCAGTCAAACATATATATATATATTAGCTAAAACTTGTGTAAATGCGGAACCCAATTCTCCACCACGAATTTGTTTTTAGTATTTATTATTGTATGCAAAACAATTGGTATCCAAAGTTAAACGAGCCATTTTCATAATATGATCAATTGTGAATGTTCCAATCTTTCCTTTTTTGGAATTTTTACTACAAAATCGGCCTAATGCTTCCAATGCACCTATTCGTGGTATCATTGTATAAAGATTTTCAACATCGGTAGTAATAAATTTTGTTGTTGATGTAAGATATCCATCTACAGCATGTTTTTCTAATTTTCGAATGACATCGATATTATTAATGAATGTATATTTATGGGCAACAGTTAAATAAATAGGTGCTAAAAGATCATTCAAAAATTTCGATGCCAATGTTGCTGGTGCATGTATAGATGCAACTATAGGTCGTAGTGGTGTTCCGGGCTAAAGAAAAAGGAAAAGAAAACAAATTATAGTATCTTGATTGAAATAAATTTACTTTATGTGGTTTAGATAGACCATGATAATGACCTACTTCTAAACTGTCCGATTTTTGAGACAATCGATCGGCTTGCATTTGAATTAGACCCTTTTTCGCTATAAGAAAATTGAGTAAGCTTTGTACAGCACTTGAATTATCTGCCAGAGGACATCGACCATTTGTAATTTCCTCGTAAGCTTCCGTTCTTAGCATATAATCTTCAGCTTTACGCTCAAAATCAACCGCTTTACCAATATAGAATACTTTATTTTTATCTGTTCGACGTACAACAATATCTGAGCGTCGACATATAAGACGCTGAATACTTCGAACAATTTTATATCCATGTTGAGCACGTCTTCCTAATTTTTTTGACAATTTTTGAAATTGACAATTATTTAAAATACACTCTAATGCTGAAAATGCTTGTGTTGCGTGTTCATCGTCGATTGGTACTCGATGGTCTTTTAAACAACCTTTTACAATTGAAGATATTTTCTGATATTGTTCAGTAATAATTTCATCGATAGATTGACGAGAGAATCAACTTTGACATGGTATAATATAGTTGAAACCATTAATAAGCATTGAAATTTGTGCTGGTGTTACTTTTAGATTGACTTCAATAAATGGCGTTGAAGCAGTTATGGTAGTGTAAATTGACATACTGCTCCGACGACTACGAAACTGCTTTATTCGTTTGATGCCGTCGGAGCTTCGTCGAAAAAAGTATGCAATTTATTTATTAAATATATTTCATGACGTTTTGCATAGCTTTTTGACGATTTTCAATAGCTTGAATCATTAATTCATGACATGATTGTGATAGTTTCTTTTGTAGATCATTAAGTATTTGTTGATGACCACGTATTACGTTCTGTATCGTATCAAGATTTAAAGTCATCAAATCCAATTTATATTGTGTAATTGTTTTTGAATAACTCGTTACTAAACCAGCACGTCGATCAATATCAAGAGCTTTATTTGAAAGCATAGGCTCGATATAACCCAAAGATTTGTCAATCATTTTATCGTATGTAGTTGGTAGTCGTCGGAGGAAAATTCGTTTACGAAGAATTTCTTCTTGTTCTTTTGTTTTCAATATATTGAATGTTGTTTGCCATATCTGTTTCGCTATACGTATCTGAAATTTAGAAGACTATAAAAGTTTATATGTCTAATATTTCTATGTAACAAACCTGTTCTTCATTTGGTTGTAACTCATAAAATTTCGTAATTAAATCACGATCATTAGAATTTAATGTTAACATCTTCCTTTTATAATTAAACTCTTGTCTTAATCGTTGTTCAGCATTTTTAACACTCTCATTAATAGCACTGGATAAAACAGACGGATCAATATATGGTTGCCATTGTTGTACATTTTGTTCTAAATTTGTTAGATACCAGTGTAATTTATTCGCTGTATGTTGTAATTGTTGTTGTTACGGCTTCTTTCTCTCATATTATTAAACTGAGTTATCAGCGAGATAGCAACGTGATGATGTGACAACAGAACGAAACAAAAGAATAACCTCCCTTCGCATGGAATCGAACCATGCACCTCCTGCTTACTGGGCAGACGTATTAACCACTTTACTAGAAAGGAGTGTGTCTTATTCTGTTTGTTTCGTCTTATGAACTGAAGGGGAACACTTCAGTTCATAACACCTCCCCCCTACACGGGGAACACGTGTATTGCCACAAGAGAGAGAGCTGTATGTTGCTTCCCGGCTAGTGCACCATTGTTACGGCTTCTTTCTCTCATATTATTAAACTGAGTTATCAGCGAGATAGCAACGTGATGATATGACAACAGAACGAAACAAAAGAATAACCTCCCTTCGCATGGAATCGAACCATGCACCTCCTGCTTACCGGGCAGACGTATTCACCACTTTACTAGAAAGGAGTGTGTCTTATTCTGTTTGTTTCGTCTTATGAACTGAAGGGGAACACTTCAGTTCATAACAGTTGTGTTATTGTTTTCTGTCGTTGTTCAATGATATCCTTAGGAAAACCATATGAACGACATGTATGATGCTGTTTAGCAAAAGATTTTGATACTCGTGGTGCCCATACACGTTCTTTCATACAAAGATCAAAATAAACTTGCCATAATTGGCGTTGAAAATCGATATAATATAAGTTATTAGCCGCTTCAGTCATTTGACGAACGAATTGAAGTTTTTCATTGCTATTTAAACATTGAATGATTTTATCACCATCTTCAACTGCATTCGATAACATTTGTTTAAAAATATTATCAGAAACTCTTAAGTAATGTGGTTTAAATCGTTGTACATAATTGGTTGATATTAAATCATTATTATCTTCTTGCTTGTTGTTTTCTTGTTGTTGTTGTTACTGATCGTTAATATCGCCATTAACTAAAATTAATACTTCATTATCTGACTGTTGATTTTCTATCGTTGACTTAGTCTTTTTAGGATTGATTTGTGATATTGATAATTCACTGAACGATTGACGATATGTATGTCATCTTTATTTGCTTCTTGACGTTTACGTTTATTTTCTAATCCTAGTCTATGTTGACTGTTTTTTGTGTCTTCCTGAATAGAATAGAAAATTACACGTAGAAAAAGAATGCCTTGTGTTTTCAGAAACAATTATTATACTTGAATCTGTTGTTCTTGTCTATCTTGTTCCGGGTTGTCATCAGTATCATCTATCACAATTAAGATATCTTGTTGTCTATGATTTGCAGGATTATTATTTTGTTTCATTTGTTGACGACGTAATTTTCGTCGTTGATGCTGTTGTTTTCGAATACCATGGCACTTTTTCTTCTTTTGCTGCTTCTTATTGTTCTCCAAGTTTTGCTGTTGTCCAGTCAAAACTTGTGTTGGTGATAGTAATTCATACCATTGACCTTGAGCATCTTGTGATAAGCCATTATGACGAAGAATATTACTAACATCGTTGCTACATCTATATAAACAAACTCATATGTTATAAACATTATAGCTGTTGTGTTTCAATGTCGGACATATCAAAGACATAATGAATTGGATACGATCGACGAGTTCGAGTAGGATAATCACTTGCTGCTTCTCTTAGTTCCACTCGTAAGAGATTATTGAGTATTTCTTCCCGATGATTACTATTGTTATTTACAGTTCCATTATTCGTCGTACCATTTTGTGCTACAACTGTTGTTTCTGTATTTTGTTGGATCTAAAAACAAGGGTACTATTATAGTTTAATCAGTTTCATATATATTCTATCATCTCGGTTACATACGTGGTATATTTGGTAATAATGGATCACCATAATTTTGTTTATTATTTTTTGTTGGAAAGCTTGGTAAAATTGACAGTCGACGATGAAGATTTCGAAATCGTTCTTTCGTCGCATTTGATGTTGATGCATTTTGTAAGACAACTGACACAATCGATATATCCTTGACATCTATACTGCATGTGCATAAATCAATCACTTCTGTCGTTTCGTTTATATCAACATCAATTGTTTGTGTTTCCTATATAGTGAATAATCAATAAGAATCATTTCAATTGCGAAAGCATATTTACCAAATTTAATATTCTTGGCCGATTCAATCTCACGAATGATTTATCATCTTCATTCTTTTCTTTAGTGTTCATCATGAAAAGTAAGAATAAACTTGTTAATAGACAAGTTTTCTCATACTCATCTAAAAAACATAACATATTTCTACAGTCATTCTATTTCAACCATATATACAAACACACATAACACAAAAATAACAACCAAAAAGAAAAATATACACAAAACTTTATACAAGATAAATTAAGATTCCCAGTCATATGATTCATAAGGATCACATGGAAATGGAGATGTTGATATTGAACTTGTGAAAATTTCATGAGAACTATAAAGCTCATTATCATCATCATAATTCTCATCGTCTTTGCTATTAAACTGCTGAGATAATGCCAATGAATATGATTCATCTGTACTATTATCGTCACTATAACGGTCTTTTGATGAACAACTTTCTTCAATATCACTAAAACTAGTGAAAGGATGTATATGAAAATAATTCGTATAAATTGTTCAAGAACTTACTTTTCGACATTTGAAGAAATAGATATTTCTTCTAAATGTAAATTGCGATACGGCGATTCGGTGTCATCTTTATTGTCTTTAAGAATGTGGTCCATACAAGTTTTATTTTCACAATCTATACAGCTACGTTGTCGATAACCGGGTGCAGGACGATTTGGATCACTTCCCAAGTGAGCAAAAAATGACGAAAGACGGGGTCCATGACTAGTCCGAATTGTCCGCAACACCCGTCAAGTCTAGTCTGAAACGTCTTGCACACTCGTCATGACTAGTCACCTTTTGGAGAAATGTCTTCAAACACGTCTGGACTAGTCTAGAAAGTCCTTGAACCCAGTCATGTCTAGTCCGTTTTGTCCTTTGAACCCGTCCAGACTAGTCCGAAAACTAGAAAAAGAAGGTGACAGATAGGTTCGAACACCCAACCCGACAGTATTCAAAACCGGACGGGCATCCTGACCGAAGACTAGGACACTGAGATAGATTGACGTCAGTTTATACAGTCTAAGATACAAAATTGACTCCCGTCCATCCACTAGACAATCAGAAACCAGTCGATGTCACACGACTTTGACTAGTCTGAAACGTCTTCCATAGGATCAGGACTAGTCTGAAGCGTCGTCTGCGCTCGTCACGACTAGTCCTTTTTTAAAGAGTATGTCACCAGTTCTAGTCAGACTAGTCTGGAAACTCTAAACAACCCACTTTTTTTGGACCAAATATATCTTGTTAATTCGTTTAAACTGATCAATAATGAAAGTAAGAATGCAAGTAGAAAAACTTTTCAATATCTATATCGTTTGTTAAAAATAATCAATGGATAATATCAAATGCATTTAGGCCATGAATTACATAGTAGGATAACAATCGTTTTATTGCCTGTCTTGTATTCATATCTTCCTGGATCGAGGCTCAAAATTGATCTGTTATATTATGATTACGGTAATTAATAAGACGCATTTTTTCATATTAAAACTATGTCGATCGTCAAGATATTATAAATATTTTTCAAGGTAGAATGACAATCAGAGAGTCTGCTATAATCAACAATGAGGTCAAAGATAGATAGTACACTTTCTGCATTCCTGTTTTCATATATCTTATTATATTTTGTATTTTCATAAGTTGAAAATGTAAGAGCATATCGAAATCAACAAAAAAAAGTAGGAGTAACGAGAATACTTCCTATTCCCAAAATTTACACATTCCTGCATCGCCTTCTGACATGCAATCCCTTACCATCAATTCCGGAAAAGCAAAAACGACCCTTTCCCTCAAAAAAATGCAACAACCCGGAATTCCGGAATTTCTGCATATGCGGAATCACTACGACACGCAGGAATTCTGGGTCATTGCTGCCTATTCCGGAATTTGTGCACAACCGTAATCATTGGGATATGCAGGAATTCCGGGTCATTCCTGCCTATTCCGGGTCATTCCTGGTTATTCCGGGTAATTCCTGCCTATTCCGGGTCATTCCTGCTTATTCCGGGTAATTCCTGCCTATTCCGGAATTACAAACATGTCATGGATGGCAAAATGATCACTTCTCGAGCTTCAAGAAATGCAAAGCGGAATTCCGGAATTTGTGCACAACCGTAATCATTGGGATATGCAGGAATTCCGGGTCATTCCTGCTTATTCCGCAAATACAAACATGCCATGGATGGCTAAATGATCACTTCTCGAGCTTCAAGAAATGCAAAGCGGAATTCCGGAATATGTGCACAACCGTAATCATTGGGATATGCAGGAATTCCGGGTCATTCCGGGCTATTCCGGGTCATTCCTGCCTATTCCGGGTCTTTCCTGCTTATTCCGAGTCATTCCTGCCTATTCCGGGTCTTTCCTGCTTATTCCGGGTCATTCCTGCCTATTCCGGAATTACAAACATGTCAAGGATGGCTAAATGATCACTTCTCGAGCTTCAAGAAATGCAAAGCGGAATTCCGGAATTTGTGCACAACGGTAATCATTGGGATATGCAGGAATTCCGGGTCATTCCTGGTTATTCCGGGTAATTCCTGCCTATTCCGGAATTACAAACATGTCATGGATGGCTAAATGATCACTTCTCGAGCTTCAAGAAATGCAAAGCGGAATTCCGGGTCTTTCCTGCTTATTCCGGGTCATTCCTGCCTATTCCGGGTCTTTCCTGCTTATTCCGAAATTACAAACATGTCAAGGATGGCAAAATGATCACTTCTCGAGCTTCAAGAAATGCAAAGCGGAATTCCGGAATATGTGCACAACCGTAATCATTGGGATATGCAGGAATTCCGGGTCATTCCGGGCTATTCCGGGTCATTCCTGC
>CAJNSZ010003217.1:0-11847 GCA_905329745.1 Rotaria sp. Silwood2
TTCCAGAAAACCCTCAAAAACCACGAAGAACCGTTTTTTCTGCGTGTTTGAGTTCATCATCGGATAGAGCATTGAAAATAACGTACTGAAACCATATTTCATATTGCTTCTAGTCTTCTATGATGGGGCTTTAAAACTCCCATTTTCATTAGAGAATGCAAAAAAATGGATTTTGGGCCAGTAATCCGAATTTTCATACCTGATCATGTGGCTAAGGAACTTTTATACTTCGTATTCGAGTAAACAACCTTGATTTAGTTATTACTAATAGTTTTTCATGATGCTAGATTTATCTTTAGAGAAGATACATAGCCTGAAAACTGAATCTTGAGCTTAAGGAGTACTTGCAAAAGGATTGCGCTTCTCACCTTTTAAAAGCCTTTGAGGACTTCATATACTGATATTCTGAATCAGGACATTGGACTCTATCAACAAACATACATTTCAACGAAACCAAGGATAAAAAGTTTCCCAGAGATCCCTGTGGGGGACCCAAGGTCCCAAAAACCTTTTGGTCAGTTTTTCAAAATCTGACTCCTGGAATATCATCAAGCATCATGTCTGACTGTGAATCGATAAAAGAAAGTCAACTTTGTTGGGGGCAGAAAAATAGCCTTATCGGCCCTAGTCCTTTTATGATAAAATCTTGTTAGCGGATACCCTTTGGGGCTGAAATGTAGAATTCACATCAACTTTTTAGTCTCACGAAACTAATGCAAAATTATGTACAGTGAAAAATTTCTGCTTCATTCTAGATGCTTCTGAAGACAATCGATAACCGTAGTAAGGGTCTCTCCCTTATGTATTTCTGAACTTCCAACAGAAATTTTCTTTTTTTTTTGGGGGGGGGGGGGGGAAGGCTGTCTGTAATGGAGTGCAGTTGTGGATGTGGGTATCGATATTGGTGAAGGTAAATTTCGAATTATACACCAACACTGGGATCACAAGTGTACTTCTTTGTTCAGACCATATAAACGTACCTCACATCCTAGCAATATACCACACTCATAACCACATCCACACCCAAATTCACCCTTACGCGATAGTCTTTATATATATATATCCAATAAAATATGTTGTAAGAAAGAAAAGTGCATTATCAAAAACAAAACAGGAAAAAAAAGACGATCATCTAAAAACATCAACACGAACACTAATCATTAGCTGTGAACGATATATGTTCAATACGAGCATAAATACCATTTTGATGAATTATATCATATAATTTTTTTTAAATCTAAAAGCAAGCTTTCTTTGGTTGTTTCTTCTTTTTCTTTTTGTTAAGTATCTTCATTTGTGTTTTCATCTTTTCCTTGCTGTTTTGTTTGATTTTTTATTTCAACGATTTCTCTGTGCAACATGTCAATATCTTCAAGAAGCTAAAATATATAGAAGATTGGTTTAAATTTAAGATACAAGATAACTCACGAAACCATTTTTCAAATAAAATTACTTCAAACTGTGATGTCCTCATGACGAGCGATAAAATGGCATTGAGAAACCAAATCAATGATCTGAAATCTGCGGCTATATAGTATCGATCGTCAATTAAATAAACATATTGATCGCTATCCGTAAACGATAGATGTCTGATGCATGCGTACTGACCGTGATCATGAAGCCTTTCATGAAACTTCTTAAATTTTTTTGTTTGCTTCTTCTATTGTAGTTTATTCTTTTTGTCTGAATGTTACCGTTTTACTTTTTATTTCCACTATTTCTTTACTAGACATCTCAATTTTTCAAGTAGCAGAGACACAAAAACAAATGGTTTGATTCAAACAGAGGATAAGTGTTGACACAGCCCTTTTTTTCCAAAATATTTTTCAAGTAGAATAACGTATTCCAAATTCGCATTAAACTTCGAGTGACAAGGTTTTTTTTGTCGCATAACGATTTCGATTCTTTCACTGATCGTTTGACAGCTGCAGAAGATTTCAGAATGACCGATATATTTTAGGATGTGGATGTAGGCCTTCTCTTTGAAAACACTCACACTCCACACCAACAGTCCATTCATTTTAACTCATACTTTTACGTAAAGTACTTGAACATCAGATGGCTGCACAGTAAAAATTTCAAGTCCATAGAATGCATTCTTGATGAGATTGTGACTGTCACAAAAAAACTGCAAAAATACATGTGTTTTATGTGATGATCATGCTCCCAAAAGCAATTTGAATATTTCGAGAATTAAGCAATGTCCTTTTAGACGGATTCAATAGAAATTCATCAAATACTTTCTTCTATAGACATATATACAAGTTAGCCAAATCGGCAATCGTCGACTGAGCAGCTTTTTTGAAAGTGAATCGTAATTTTACTCAAATTAGCTCATATATATAGCAGAAAAGAGTTTTTACTCGGGTCAAATTCAAAAGCCCAATGTTCTGAAAATTGTTGATTCTAGCCAGGACTCAGTAGTACTTAGTTTCAGCGCAGATGCTCATAGGTCACTCAGAAGCGATAGAAATCCAACTCACAAGGTAGAGAGTATATCCAGAACCTATGAAATACCACTGAAGGACATAACACTCAAAAACGTGGCTCTAAGTATGTCAATGTGTAGAATACCTACTGTAATATCGACTCGCTAAATACCATGACTAGAAACATCATTGTTGAATAATAGTGACGTATACAATACATTGGCACTACAGTGATTATTCTCATTTTTTATCTTAGGGTGCTTTCTGTCGTAGATTTAATACTTCAACAAGGGAATGATTGTAGAAGCTGAAGGTTTTGGTGTTTTCACATCTCACATGGAGTTACATAAAACCAAAGGTGAGTTCAAATCTGTAATGTTAATTGACCAGAATAAATCGTCCTTATCGTACAATGACTCATAAAGTGATTTTTTTCAATATTTCAGGGAGATGTCTAAGTAGCATGAATCGATCCAAAAACTATTACTGATTCTTTCTAGCTATTCAAATTCGAAAAGAAATGACTATATCCATCTATGTCGTTTTGAGAATCGATTATCATGCGTTTGAGTCTACTAATATCAATACACATTTTCTCTCTATAATGAAAATAAAAACAAAAGAAAGGAAGAAAAAATATGAAAGACGAACGAAAAGAACAGAAAGCGATAACAGCATGTTTACCGTTACATTTGTATCTTTGCTCCAAAACTGTTTTTCATCGTGAAACTTTCACGCTTCATTGATAATCATACGAAAGCAAAAATAAGAAAAAAACAGATCATTTCGTTAAGGCAAAATCGTATCAAAGCCGATTGTGATTAACAAGAAGTTAACATTTAAACAGTTCAGCATGAATGAGATCGTAAGTATACTTTCATGTTATAATATAAGTTACAAACTAGTGATAAAACTAATAAAAAAAGACTAAACATAACCTGCAAAAATAATAAAAAAAAAACAATAGAAAGTATAAATGAAACATGCATTGATTATTGATCACTAAAGAATAGTCTTTAGTAAGCACGAAGTGAGCATCCTTCTTTCTATTGCGTTGGCAAATATGCTTTTCACAAGAAATTACTCGCTAATTTAGAGGCAATCGACTCTATCTCAGTTAGATAGGATATAATCTTTGAATCCTACGAAGGAAAAATCAATGAATAGTTTATTAAATAAAATTAGAGAATTTATGCAATGAGAAGACGAAAGAAAATTCAAAACAATCTTTTTCTTTTTTAAAATATGTGCAGGAAAAAATGTTCTTAAACTTACGAAGAAAAAACAAGACGAGCTACTATGGTGAGTAAAGACAAAATTTGAATAAGAACAGATAGAAAAGAAAGACAAAAGAGGACGTCAAGTAGATATATATTTATAAAGGTTAATGAGTAATCGTCACTCGTTTATTATTGAACAATGTGCAATAAAATACTTGCACGATTTTCTATAAAGTCATTTTAAATGTTTCAAGATGAAACATGTTACAGGGCATATATAAACAGTTGTCGAGATGGCAATAATAGTAACCAACAAATACTTAATTTTGATTCATTTTGGTGTCGAAAAATATTTTTTTTTTATTGCCACAAACTAAATCTAAACATTTCAAACAAAAACGATTATTGATAGATTAAGAGTTTGAAATGAGCTATCTGTCCATTTATTTGGGTTCATTAATGTTCACTCCTGTTATGAGCAAAGGTTTGGCAATGAATAAAGGAAGCAATGTGGCCGATTTCAAGATATTTTGACCTGTTTTTTTCGATAATTTTCAGTGGAATTACAATTAAACTATAAGAATACAAGCAAAGTAAGGTGCTGAAAATTCAAAATTAAAGAAAAACTTTTTTTTCTTCTTTTTATATATTATTACATAGAGTATGACAAGCTAATTAACAATATAGATGCTTTTTAGTTTTTTTTTTTTGGAATGAGCTTTTAGACGAAAAATTTCAGTTTTTCTGATGATTTATTTCCTTGAAAAAAAGCATCAATTTTTTTGTTTGCTTCAGATTCAGCGTGAAAAACTGAATTCAGCAAATTCATTTATAAGGCTATTCAGATGTAACATGATCATAATTTAGCTACCACAAGAGTGGAGCAGTCCACATTTCAGGACAAGCATTTTGTAATGCTATTTATTTATTTTTTCTTCAAAGAGATACAACTGACTTTTACATCTCAATATAACTGCTAGGATTTGTACTTGAAAAATATAGCTCGAGTTTTTCGAGATTTTATTCACTTGTTGAGAAAACTCATTTTTGTTGAAATTTATGTCAGACGAACCCTTTTTGACCTTATATCTAACTATTTTCCCTGCATTTACTAGTTTTGCACTAAAAAAAAACAACATATATTTGGGATCAGCACAGAAAAGTTAGCCGATGTATAAATGTTTGAAAGGATTTTTACAACTTTTGTTTTCTTCCAAAAAGTTTTCTCTGATACGCGTCAGATTTAGGTAAAAGCATCAATTTGTTCAAAATGCTAGTCTAACTATGCAAAGAAGACTGCGAATGAGCGGCGTGCTTTACACCGACATTTTGCGTACGTTGACTTTTCTACCAAATACTGAGGCGGATCAGGGGAAAATTTTGGAGAAAAATAAAAGTTGTAAGAATCCTTTGAAATATCGACATATAGATTCAGTCTTTTGCGTTGATCTCGAATACATTTTTGTTTCGAATACAACAGAGATAAATTCAGGAAAACAGGCAGATATAGGTTCAGACAGATATGAAATCTGGGTGAATTTTTGATGATCGATACCGGTCTGAAAAATCAGACCGAACCGACCGACCTATTGATTATGATTGATGTATCAATTATTCACAGTTCTAGAAAAAGAGTACTTTAGATATGAAAAATTTGGTTTATCGCGTGACAAACTTGATGTACCAAGTTGTATCATACACCTGATACACAGACGAAACTAGTCTGAAAAGGTCAGACCGGACGAGATCGACCGGTCTGAAATTCGTATCGGTACTGGTTTCATCTCTCGGTCCAGAGAAGGTTGGTTCTGGCATAGATTTCAATAAAAACGAATTTTCTCAGCAACTGAATAAACTCTCGAAAGACTCCAACTATATTTTTTGGCGACCAATCTCTAACAGTTCTAAAGAGATGTGAAATTCAATTGTATTGTTTTATGAAAAAAACCTAAATAGCATTATAAAATATTTGTTCAAAATTTGGGTCCTTTCACTCTTGTGATACCTGGATTATGATTGTATTATATCTTAACAGTTTCATAAACGATTTTTTCTGCATACAGTTTTTCACGCTGAATCTGAAACAAACAATTGAGAAATTTGAAGCAAGAAAAAAATTCACATATTGGTCAGAAAAGTGGCTCATCGGAAAAAACTAAAACTCTTTAGAAGAGTTTAAAATGAAACAGAAGAGAAAACTTAATGTAAAACTTTTGTTTCACATATTATTTACTGTTATTACGAATGAAAATAATGTACTTTCCACTTTTAAGGACGACTACTCATCGACGAATAAGGAGATGCATAAATCGAAGAAGAAAAAAAAACGATCAAAAAAAAGTGTCAGCAGGTCGAATCAACAAACAATGATAATGTTGGATGCTATAAACACGAATCTTCATGGAAGCATAACCCAAGAAGAGACCAAAATGCAAAATGGCCATGCAGTAACTTTGCATGACGATTACGAGACCAAGTGTGAGATAAAAGTCATGAATAAAGATAGCAAGATTGCAAATCAAGTATCATATGCATATGATGCACAACAAGTGGATTTTAATGAAGAGCAATTTGATGACAATCAAAAACAAAGAGTAGAAGTAATTGAGGACGGTCGTGTTACGACTGATCAACAAACCACTGAAAGTTATCAAGTTGCAGGAGATATTATCGTAGACAATAATCAGCAAATTTTCAGCGAAATGAATAAGATCGACATGGATATTTCTCCTATTGTTGGATATGCTGAGGAGCCTTTGCTGCCACTTGCTGAAGCATGTGCTCCACTGATCGATATTATTAATAACTTATCGGTCTATGTGCAGCTGGCACTAGATGAAACTCCAGAAAGTCCACCCGATGGCTTGACAGTTGATGAGAGCGCTGCAATTCGTCTATATACGATCGAATGGGAACGACCACATCGAAGCTTATATTCAATGCTCAATCACACTCTAAAAAGCACAAATCGTGAAGAACTTCGACCCTATTTTAAGTATATGAAACTATTCTTGACAGCACTGGTCAGACTTCCGTGTGTTCCACCATTGACTGTTTGGCGAGGAGTTACAAAAAAATTGACTGCAGAATTTCCACCTGGTACTCCAATGACATGGTGGTCATTTTCTTCATGTACGACATCGCTATCTGTATTGGAGAATAACATGTATTTGGGTACTACAGGTGCGAGAACGCTATATTCTGTTGAAGCCATCAATGGACGAACAATACGTGCCCATTCACATTTCGTTACAGAAGAAGAAATTCTTCTTCTACCCGGTACTCATATGATAGTGCAATCACAATTGAGTCCAGCATCTGATCTCTATATCATTCATTTGAAACAAGTCATACCAGAACAAACCTTACTGGAGCCTCCTTTCGAAGGTAACTTCCAAGATTTCAGGTCCATATTCTAAATGTCAAACTTTATCTTTTTTAGGTGCACACTTATATCCAGAAGCAAAGTGAGTTTCATTTTGTGTTTATCTAAACGTGTTTCCGATATGAAGGCTTCTAATTATATTTTTCAGACGTTCTTGGTATAAAAACAAGCGATTTGTTGTGCCACTGTTTTTATTGATAATATTATCGATTGCAGGAATCATTATTGGTTCTGTTCTTGGGTCACGAAAACAAGCTCACACGTCAAGTATGCTTTTTCTTTGATATTTCTTCCATTTGCATTCAAAAGAATATCCCATACTTTACCTAGTGCCAGTTTTATTGAGTGTGCATCAAAAGACACTCGGTGAAATATATACAGAGGATGGCAAAATTATAGAACCCCCTACACTCAATGTAAAAAATCTAACTTTTCATTTTGAGGGGAGGTCTGTCTGCCGAATATATATGTTTGGTAGAGACATGGATATATATGATGCACTGATACGCCTTTATTCTTTCTTTTCTTCTTTTATGCACGTGCAGAAATCGATAGAGAGAAAAAAGTGCTGTGGCATAATTATAGAACCCGTTCGATTCTTTTTTTCTTCTTTTTATTTTTGATACATATTTCTTTTTAATACATAGAAAGACTCATATCGATAAGCAAAACCTCGACGATTGATCACTTGTTGGATTCTTTTTGGCATGGATTCAAAGAGTTTTCGTACTGTATCATTTGAGATCTCCAGCCATGCCATTTGCATTGCGGTTTTCAATTGTTCAGTGTTATTAATATTAAACTTAAGAAGTTTATCATCGAGCATAGACCAAATATTCTCTATTAAATTTAAATCAGTACTATTTGCTCGCCATGGAATAGGATGAAGATGTTTTTTCTTAAAATATTTTCGCGTTTTAATTGATACATGAGGACGAGCATTATCTTGTTGAAGTAAAATTTCATGAGATGAATGTGGTAGAAATTTTTCAAATGCTGTTGGTAAATGCTTGTCGAGTATGTCAATATATTGATCTGGATTTAACGACCTATCGTAGAAAACGAGCGGTCATAGACCATGACATGTTAGATAAGACCAAATACCAACACCACCACCTCTATGGACTCGTTGTTGAGAACGTTCAAATCGTTTTAAATCATTTCGAAATCTACATATATATGATATATCTGATTCTTTCGATTCAATATTTCAAAATTACTTTCATCAGTAAATATGACATTTAACCAATCTTTTCCAGTCCAAGTCAAGTGTTGGTAGCGCCAACGAAGTCGAGCACACCTTTGTCTATAGTTGATCCGAGGCTTTCTTGGTGCAATATAGGAAATCATGTCGAATTCATGTAGGATACGGCTCACTGTTCGACGACTGACAGTTAGGTTGAGACTTGTTTGAACGTACCGGACAAGATCAGTCAAGGAAAGAGTGTCATCGCGAACTTGTTGTAATTTAACTGCTCGTTTTTGACGATCCGTTAGTTTCGAATGATGTCCAGCTCCAGATTTTATAGCTAGTGTGTGAAGTTCATTAAATTTGCGAATAGTTTGTTGAACACAATGCCGAAAAATTTTTAATTTTCGAGAAATTTCATGTTGAGACATACCACTATCGCGTAGAACAATAATGCTTCTTTTTATAGCACTATCAACAGCTTTTCGTCCCATTATTTTTTTAATGAAATTGGACAAAGTTTGTTACAGTGAATAGAAAGTGAGAAAGTTGATTTTGAATGAAATCAAAAGAAGAAAGGAAAGAATAAAGGCATATCAGTATATCATATATATCCATGTTTCTACGAAACATATATATTGGGCAAACAGACCTTTCCTCAAAAAGAAAAGTTACATTTTTTACATGGAGTGCAGGGGGTTCTCCAATTTTGCCATCCTCTGTATAAATCAACTGAACTAGTATTCAGTTCTTACAAAAGTTCATCTTGACAAACTCGGAAGA
Organism: Rotaria sp. Silwood2; assembly: GCA_905329745.1. Taxonomy (NCBI): domain Eukaryota; kingdom Metazoa; phylum Rotifera; class Eurotatoria; order Philodinida; family Philodinidae; genus Rotaria; species Rotaria sp. Silwood2. Next base: position 9,007 of record CAJNSZ010003217.1, read on the forward strand.
TATTCTAATAATTACTAAAAGCAAAGTTCAAGTTGAATCCGAAAGCTATCATTTGTATTGGATAAGTGATAAATATATGAGGGAGCTTAAATCACACTTAGCCATTCAAATTATAGATATATACAAACACTTTCTGTTATCTGAATTGCATAGACTTCATTTTCTTTCCTGGATGTTTGTAACAACCCTGGTGTCATGAAAACTATTATTATATCATAGAAATGCGTTTCTACGTTCTGGATGGGAACATCTCGGAAAAAAATGTTCCTCTCACATGTTGTAAGGAAAGTTTCTTTCATAACTCTAACTACATTATTCTGATCAACTCATATTCTAAAGTCATAGCAGACAGTGGATATCTGAAAAATTGAATTTTAGGACATTGATGCCACATCTAGGACTGTCACAGTTAAGTTAAAGTTGACATTAGGACGAATTCCTGACTAAGAGTGAGAAGATATTGATATAGTTTTATAGCAATAGCCAGAAGTGTATATGTTTTATAAACAAAAAAAATAAGACAGCACTTTTGCTGTGTTTAAAAATTTGAATTTCAAGTTGAAATGAAGGCTCTTAGCGTTATGGAGGAGTATTAACTCATCTGCACTAATTAGTGTCATTTTTCCTTATTTTCCGTTGATGCTTTTTGAACCGCACCAGAACCAGAGAATCCTAATTGTAAGCACTACTTTGTCGTCAACAAATAAAATAGCTAATTCAATGGGAGAACTGCACGCCAGAAGTTCAATCATGCTCCTGACTTGATCTACAGTACCATTTTCACATTGAATTAATTTACACTTCTCTTTGAGAAAATACTTTTTTCGGATCAGAAAAGCTCAAAGAATGCATAAGTTCAGTTTATCAAACGTGACAGAAACTGCCGTATATGAGCAAGATGATTTTAGAGTCAAGTTCTTTATAATGAATAAGTACATTGTGCAAAGGTACTCATTAAATCATTTTCTGAAGAAATCTGACGAAAATGACACCTGAAAAATGGTCCTTAGTCATTTCGGGTTCCTATACTGTGAAAAGCTTTCGATTTTCAATCGAATTATAGTGCACCACAATTCTTCATCATTTAACTTTTAAATGAGGGCTTGCCCGAAAATGCATATGAGAGATTTACTCTCATACAGCTTTGACCAAGTTGTGATAATGTTGAACTGATAGCTGTGCTACATTTTAATCCTTTGAGGATGAAACAGTTGTTTACGATTAGGATTTTCTGAGGACAACGTACATCTAAAAGATCGATGCAAAATAATAAACGAAAATACTAGCTCAGGAGAGCATGTTATTCTGTTCAGCTTTTTATGAAGAAGAAAGCCATAAGGAGAATCGAACCTAGAGATGTAGCCAATGAAGATGTAAGTATGAGTGTCAGTGTGGATGTGGTTGTTGATGTTGGAGTGACTCTTCTCTTCACACACCCCTACCTACCCTAGTTATGCAAGTGAATGTGTGTGAATGTTGACATTATGGATGTGGATGCTCGGCATACACACGGACAGTCGACCACTTACGTATGTTAATGTCCGACCCATTCAACACACGCATAACCTTGCCAATTGCTCCTGAATCCGCATTTGAACCAAAACTCTCCACTGCTCAGTCAATGTCCGACACCTTCGTCCATCTACACTATTATGCATCCATGCCCACCGATTATACTGGAGTTCTTTTATACGATGCTTTTGAGGTTCTCATTCACAACTCTCTTATAGAAGTTTAAAATAGTCACATATTTGTGCTATTTATGGAGGAATCTAATAGTATGTTATGGAAGAAATCGAAAGTTTTGTTTGCCTTAGATGACCGTAAAATATGAAATTTTCCATGTGAAAATATGGAAAAGATATCATATTGAGCTCAGTTTATTAGAAACTAGAGTTTTAAATACCTAGTAACAGTTGTAACAATTTTGCAGATAAGTGAAATGGAATATTATTTCCTTGAATAAGATTCGAGCTAGATGAAGTCTTGTAAATTTTGATTTCTACGTTCATGTTGTCATATTGTTCAATGGCTGAATTATCGCGTATAAAATTGAACAGCTCGCAACAATAACAATGAAAACTATCAATAACTTTGAATCGGTTTGTTTTAGTATATCAATGCGAGGACCCCTATCCATCACCAATGACGTCTGAGACTGGGAAATTACCCGTTGCTATAGTGTTTGGACATTTTAAAAATGCTAACCAAGTCGATTTGGCGCTGCTCAACTATATTGATCGAACTGTCGATATAATTCTTGGCAATGGAGAAAATGACTTTATGACTGAAGCACATTATAAGACAGATTTCGCACCAAATGCAGTGTTCAATGTTGATCTAAATCATGATGGATTCATGGATATTATAGTAGTGAATGAAGATGAGAACACCATTAGCGTTCTGCTTGACAATGAAGACGATACGTTTCAGACTTCAATCGAATATTCTGTTGGCAACAATCCAGTGTCACTGACAGCAGGTGATTTTAACAATGATACGCTAATAGATGTATTAGTAGCGAACTCTGACGATGACACGGTTAGCTTGGTGTTAGGTGATGAGGAAGATATATTTTCTGATATTCAAATAGACTACGATGTTGGCTCGAAACCTGTCTATGTCATATCAGGTGACTTTAATCAGGATGGAAAATTGGATTGGGCTGTCATCAATCAAGGTGATAACACTATCAGTGTGGCAGTTGGATATGGAAATGGAACTTTTAAGAATCTGCAGACTTATAGTGTTGGTGCGATACCAGTCTCTATGACATATCATGATCTCAACAATGATGGTAAACTAGATTTGGTAGTGGCAAACTATGGAGATAATAGTGTT
>CAJNSZ010003218.1:0-11847 GCA_905329745.1 Rotaria sp. Silwood2
ATCTACGACACTGGTGTAAAAAACGATCGGCGAATACACTTTCATCTACTCTGGATTACCAAGCACTGACAAAATAAGAACTGCTCATGGTGTGGCAATGTGCATGAACAAAGAATCAACATGTATCTGGCAAGAATCAGGAGTACAATGGGAAGCAATAAACGAACGGATATTACGAATTATAATCTACTGCAAACCAATCAACATAACCATTATCGCAGTCTACGCATCTGTGAGTCCAATATCAAAAGCGACAAAACAAGTTACTGGTAACTTCTACCACGATCTTCAACAAACCTACGACAAAGTATTAAGCAACTACATGGTATTGTTTATGGGTGATTTCAATGCCCGGCTTGGCCTTACAGAACACAACACTTCTTCACAAACAGTTGGGCCGTTTGCAAGTGATTTGAGAACATACAACGGCGAAAAACTCAATGAATTTTGTTTGACAAAATAATTTGGTCATCACCAATACATTTTTCCAACATAAAAACAGTCCACCAAAAATCATGGATGCATCCAAGAACCAAGAAATGGCATACATTAGATTACACCTTGGTAAACAAAAAATTTCGATCAAGTGTTGAAGACCTCCGTTTCCACAGAAAAGCAGTAGGTGTAATTGGTACCCACCATCTTCTTATGAGAACCAAAGTCAAACTTCATCTCAAAACACGTAGACGAACGCAACAACATCAGCAGTTTCGTGTTGATAAAACAAAAATGAAAGATGATACAACTGTGGCGACGTTTCAGAACGAATTGGCACAACAATTCAAAATCATATCCTCTACAAACACCAATGTGAATTTTAAATATGAAAAATTTGTGGACATAATGAAGACAACAGCTACAAAATACTTCAAGCCAGCGGAAAACATCAACAAAAAAAATCAAAGGAATGGATTACCGACGAAATTCTGGCATTGGTGGAAAAGAAAGGAGATGCATATGCGGAGTGGATAGCAAGTCGTGGAACGAAATTAAAAAAGAAGTGGTGTGAAAAATACGTCGAACTTAGGAAACTGGTGAAGGAAAAATTAATAGCACGACAAACCGAATACTGGGATGAACTGAGCGAGGAAATAGAAGCAAACATCAAAGAACATGATCCAACAACGGCTTACGCAATGATTCGACGATTACGAGGAGGTAAAACAAGAATTGAAAATATGCCAATTTTGGATAAACAAGGTAACTTCCTGTGTAGTACTGGTGAACGATTGGAAAGATTCAAAGAATATTTCAACGAATTACTGAATGTCAAGGTGATCATTGACCCAACAACAGCGAACAAAATTCAACCTAAAAATATTTCATCAACTGAAAAAAGTCGACAAGAAAAACCACCAACAATAATGGAAGTGAAAACAGCGTTAAAACAAATGAAAAGTGGAAAAGCCCCAGAAAATGATGGAATTACGGTGGATTTGTTGAAAGTTGGAGGAACGCCGGTGCTTAGGTGGTTGCACAAATTATTTGTTGATATTTGTAACAACGAAGTTATGGTAGAGAACTGGTCACTGGCAATTCTGATTCGTCTCTTCAAAAACAAAGGTGACAAGAGAATATGTGATAATTACTGTGGAATATCTCTTTTAGTGGCGGTTAGAAAATTATTTTCTCGTGTAGTTCTAAATCGGATTCAGACTATAATTGACAAACAATTACTGGAACAACAGGCAGGTTTTCGTGTAAATCGATCAACAATTGACCAAATCTTCACCTTAAGAATTGTAATGGAAAAATACAAACAATACAACAAACCAGTGCATATGTGTTTTATTGATATTCAGAAAGCATATGATTCAATTAAAAGAGAATTATTGTGGAAGATTTGCAAGGCTTACGGACTAACTGATAAAATTGTTAATCTCCTGAAAATGCTTCACAACAACAGTAAGGCAAGAGTCCGAATCAATGGAGTATTGTCCAACAGCTTCGACATAGAAACTGGTGTTATGCAAGGTGATATTCCGGCGCCACTCTTATTCAACGTCTTCTTCGATTTTATCATCTGGAAAGTGCTGGAAGAGGCAGATATAGAAGGAATCAAGTTGGCACATGGAAGCAACGATTTTTACCATCCAGACAAAGAGAATTATACATTGTTTGAAATTTTAGTACTCATGTATGCGGATGATCTGGTGTCATTCTGCAACTCATTGGCGGATTTGAAAAGATTTATCATGGTGTTTGCAAAAGTCACACAAGAATATGGCCTTACAATGAGTGTAAAGAAAACGGTAATCATATCATTGGAAGAATTTGAACTCAATGTAAATGGAAAAGTCAACAAACAACAACGAATCGTCCACTGCGATCCAAACATCAACGTCAGAAATCAAAAAGTGGAAATTACCAACAGCTTTACTTATTTGGGTGCTCTAGTAACAGCCGACCAAAAATTTGATATGGAATTAGAAACAAGATTATCGAAAGCCACAAAAGCCTTCAACATGTTACGAAACGTCGTATGGTATAGGAAAACTATCTCAATCAATGCCAAATTAAGAATATTTAGAAGTTGTGTCCTGCCAGTANCCCACACCCTCACGCACACCCATACCCACACCCACACCCACACCCTCACGCACACCCATACCCACACCCACACCCAGACCCTCACGGACACCCACACCCGCATCCAAACCCGCACGCACCAACACCCACATCCCGCACCCGCACTCACACCCCACACCCTCCATCCATCATCCTTTTTCTAATGGAGCCCGAGACAACAACAACCAAAGAGAGGATAATGTGAACAAGCAATAAAACATGTTTTGAATTCTATTTATAGTTTGTTTTTTCTTTTTTGTATCTATGACGATAATGCAATCCTTTTTACCTGTTTCGTTCTTGCTACCGTCACGTCGTGTTACATGCAAATACACAAATTTCGCTAGCAACACTGTTAAAATAAAAGAATAAACGCTTGACGTAAGACGTTCTTCAAGTCGATAGCCACAAGCCAAAAAGCAACGAGTCTCAACATAAATAGGAACAAAGAACGAAAAAATATTTCGAGATAACGAGAGAGAGAGAAACACTTTTTTTATTCATCTACAACATAACAACTATATTATTGTCACTATCAACACTATTACGATCGATGGACAAAAAAAATTTAAAAGCAAATGCTAGTGGTTCGTCTTCCACGACAGCCAAATCCAAAAAAGCATCGTCATCAAAAGCCATTGCTGCAAAACCAACAACAGCACCGGCAAGCAGAAATGCCCCACTTCCCCGACCTGTCCGTCGGGTTGTTCAAAACTTCCTTCTCGTCTGGCTCGATGCGAATATTGATGAGACCAAGGAAGATTTTAAAATGTCATTAAAACATCTACGGCATATTGTGGCATCCATTACAACATTTACGGATGCCGCAGAATGTTTTAAATTTCTTGGTGAAATTCAAAATGAAAAAGTTTTCATGATTGTATCTGGTGCATTAGGACGACAAATAGTACCAAAAATTCAAGAACTACCACAATTAGACTCAATTTTTGTCTTTTGTGGCAATAAATCAGTGCATGAACAATGGACCAACAAATTCTCGAAGGTCAAAGGTGTTTACACCGATATTAAATCAATTTGCCAAGCACTTGAGATCGATCGACAACGATGTGATCAAGCTATGGTTTCGATCAGTTATAATGGCCTAGATCCGCTGTTCATGTATACTCAATTATTAAAAGAAGCACTGTTGGAAATCGAAGACGATGATAAAAAATCTATTCAAGATCTTGTTGATTTTTGCCGTGTGGAAGACGATATACCAGAAGATCAAATTAAAATAATTGAACGCGAATATCGTGCTCATACGCCAATATGGTGGTATACAGCGGAAACGTTCATTTATCCAATGCTTAATCGTGGACTTCGACAAATGGATGTCGACATAATACTTAAAATGGGCTTCTTCATCCGCCACCTACACAATCATATCGCAGAATTACACCGCGAACAACAAGACACCGTACCAGTCAAATTTCAAGTCTTTCGCGGACAAGGTCTGTCCATGGAAGACTTTGAAAAGATGAAAAAATCCAAAGGAGGACTTATGTCCTTTAATAATTTCTTGTCAACCAGTCACAATCGTACGATCTCACTGGAAAATTTCGCACGGCCAGCCACACGAAATTTTACTTCCGTTGGCATACTCTTTGTTATGGCCATCGATGCAGTGATCTGCATGAAATCATCGACATATTTCGCCGAAGTCAGCAAAGTTAGCTTTTTCCACAGCAATGAAGAAGAAATACTTTTTACAGCACATACAATTTTTCGCATCGATCGCATTGAACGAATTCACGACGAGCATACAGATCGGCTATGGCAGGTCAATCTCACCCTCTCAGGTAATCAAGACGATGATTTTAATAAACTTACGGCACGACTGCGAGCAGAGTTCACTTGGGTGAAAGGATGGGCTCGGTTAGGCGATATACTAATTAGCATAGGGGAATCCCAAAAAGCAGAACATCTCTGTCAGATGCTACTCGAAAAAGCATCTACTGACAAAGAGCGATCCGATTATAATCATCAGCTTGGTAAAGTGTATGATAACATGGGCGAGTATTCGAAAGCACTTTCATTGTATGAACGATCACTTAAAATCCGAAAAATAGCTCTCCCTCCGAATCATCCCGACTTCGCTTCTTCCTACAACAACATCGGTACAGTGTATTTAAACATGGGCGAGTACTCGAAAGCACTTTCATCGCATGAACGATCACTTGAAATCAAGAAAATAGCTCTCCCTCCTAATCATCCCGACTTGGCTGCTTCCTACAACAACATCGGTACAGTGTATAGAAACATGGGCGAGTACTCGGAAGCACTTTCATCGTATGAACGATCACTTGAAATTCAGAAAATAGCTCTTCCTCCGAATCATCCAGACTTGGCTTCTTCCTACAACAACATCGGTATGGTGTATAATAACATGGGCGAGTACTCGAAAGCACTTTCATCATATGAACGATCACTTGAAATTCAGAAAATAGCTCTTCCTCCAAATCATCCCGATTTGGCTTCGTCCTACAACAACATCGGTTCGGTATATTATAAGATGGGAGAGTACTCGAAAGCACTTTCATCGTATGAACGATCACTTGAAATCCGGAAAACAGCTCTCCCTCATAATCATCCCGACTTGGCTTCTTCCTACAACAACATCGGTACAGTGTATTTAAACATGGGCGAGTACTCGAAAGCACTTTCATCGTATGAACGATCACTTGAAATCAAGAAAATAGCTCTCCCTCCTAATCATCCCGACTTGGCTTCTTCCTACAACAATATCGGTTTGGTGTATTATAAGATGGGCGAGTACTCGAAAGCACTTTCAAATTACGAAATTGCTCAAGAAATCTGGAAAAAGTCACTGCCTCCAACACATCCACATATTCCCCTGGTCAAAAGAAACATTGAAAGTGTGAAAAAGAAAATGTAATTTTTTTATTTTTAAACGAGAAAATAAATTGGTCATCTTGAATACTTGGCTAATCCATGTGCACCAGCTGCACAATTTCCCGCACGTGCGACCAGGGATACCCTCCGTATTCTGCTGATTCGCGCGGTGGGCAAAGCCGGCAATGGTTAGGCAAACATACATCGATGTATGTATAACTAGTACATCCATGATCATCGCCTTAAAAAAGACAATGATGAGATGGACGCTTCTAGTCATACATACACAGATGTATGCTGTAAAGGTCTACCATCTACACGCGTGCACGGGTCCCCAACAGAACGTCGGATATCCCTGAGGAGGTTAATTTGTATTAGAGCCGCCCCCAAACTTCGTTAGTTATAAAATTTTTGTTCTTCTGTTAGAAAGAACGAGAAGAAGCAGAAAAGACAGACGCGAAAAAGACGACGTCGACGTTACAGATAGACGGATACGCAGTGTATGATAATAATCGGTGAATGTTGAATGATGAAAAATCGAGTGCACGATATCTTATCTGTCATTACATATAATACGTTCAATTCATTTGTTTTCCGTCTCAAATGTGTAACGACAAGTTGAATGTCGTGCGCTCGCCACTCAAACAAATGAATGATATGATTGTCTTGCTGTTACGCCTATGTTTTGTATGGAATAAGAAAGAGAAAAAAGGAAAATTTCAATTTTACGATATCTAAAATATTTTATTTTTTAATCTATAATGTGAGGAATTTAATTCTATTACATGTATTAAATGAAAACAGAAATGATACGTATAATTTTATATATTGAAACATATTACATTTCAGCAAAAACTCAATTACTGATTAATAAGCATTCAAAAAAATTAGATCAATTCAAATAATAAATGATACTTTTGTTTTTTTATGATGGAACGTGCTTATCGACAATTCTAATTTATTTGCATATTTCCATCAAATCATTTTATGAACATAAATCTTGAAAAATTGAAATATAAAAACATTCAATGTCAACGATATTTTATATGAATTGAATTAGCTACTATTACATACGAAAGATTCCTCAACGGCCAGAATCAAATACTCGTTTGGAATAATCTAACAGGTAAAATAGATTAAATGGCTACTTTCAATTTTCAATTACTTAATACCTTGTATCCTATGACAACTTTTTCAACGATGAACCGTTAGAAAATCCTTGGCAACCCTAAAAATAAACAAACAGAGAGAAGATTTATAGGTGAGCTGAATTTTTATAGATTAAAAAAAATTACTATTATTAATTTATGTATATCGTATGCGCTTAAAAATAGCCCAAAAATGCACTATCTCAACAGTAATAAGCTAGCTGCCTGAAACTCTTTTCAGGGTATTCATAGCTCATTAGGGCTTACATATCCATATGATGTCTTCGGAGAATATCCCCGGAAACTCGATTATGTCCAGGGATAAGAGATATAGAGATAGATAGGTATAGGAGGTATAGGAGATATAGGAGATATAAGAGATATAAGAGATATAGAAGATATATCATTACACTCTTTCGAGCCACCTGAACTCACATTATATGAGATTATACGTCGAAATAATTTTTGTAAATTATATTTCGATACTGATATATTTAAGCCAGTCCATGTAAGCCACGACCGAAGTTGCTCAACCGATATCGTCAGATGTTACTCAATTTAAGATATGTTGTAGAGGGAAGAGTTTTATGAATTTTGACGCAAGCTGATTCAAAAAATATTGATCCCTCGGTTTTTTATGAGCATTTTACGAAAAGGCCTAAAAATGACCCAATATATAAATGGGGGTCCTAATGCAACGATATCTCACGAATAGCTCAATCAAATGAGCTGAAATTTTTTATTGCCATATATCTCAGTGAATTATATTTACGATAAAATTTTCGCTTTACAATATTGAGCCATTGAGATTTCATGAAGCACTCAGTATATGAAAAAAGGTCCATTTTCGGTAACTTTGGCGCTGCATAACTTTTGATAGGAATGATTTATGACTCTGAAATGTTTTTTCTTAATAGGACACTGAGAGATGTATCTCTCCTGAAAATTTCAGCTATTCATATCGTTCCATTTGCTCAGGGTAGTCCCGTGAAAATCGAAATTTTGATTAATCTGGGGACCTTCAGGATAGGCTTTCTCCCAAGATATGGATTGTCTGGGGTACTGGTTATTAGAATTTTGAAGTACTTTCTTTGGGCTACAATTCTGTGAAAAAATTAGTCTGGGATCTCCAAGAATGGCGCCAGGGCACTTATTTGAAAACAGGAAAAAATTAACCTTTTTTATAGAAAATCTAATCAAGTGCACTTCAAAATTTCTCCAAGGATTCTACTATGTGATATAAATTTTATGTAGTAAAAATCAGCATTTAATTCTCTATTACCCTGTATCAAAATATCCTTTCAAAATGAAAAAAGAACTTTTTACAAAAAATCCCCCTACCCCCTCCAGGCCTCTTCCTGTAACATCTTATTCTCATAGCTCCTGTACCCCCCTAGGGGAATTTTTCGAAAAAATTTTTGTTTTGACTTTGTAAGGATATTTTGATACAGGGTAATAGAGAATTCAATGCTGATTTTTACCAGATAAAATTTATCTTATATAAATGGATACTGCGAGTAATTTCGACGTGCACTTGAGAAGATTTCCCATTGAAAAGGCTCATTTTTTCGTATTTTGCAATGAGTACCCTGGGGCCGTTCTTGGAGATCCCACGCGAATTTTTTTACAAAATTGTAGCCCAAAGAGAGTACTTCCAAGTTCTAATAGCCAACGCCCCAGACAATCCATATCTTGGGAGAAAGCCTATCCTGAAAGTCCCCACATTTATCAAAATTCCGTTTTTCACGGGGCAGCTCTGAGCAAAAGGAACAGTAGGGGTAGCTGAAATTTTCAGGAGAGATACATCTCTCAGTGTCCTATTAATAGTAAAAATTTGAGGGCCATATATCATTCCGTAGCTTCTCAAAAGAGATACTTTGAAAAAAGTTAACAGCTACTTAATGAATCCCAATAGCTACTTAATGATTCTACAGTTACTTAATGAATTTCAATAGCTACTTAATGAATTTCTATAGCTACTTAATGATTTTCTATACCCACTTTATGGTTTCCTGTAGGTACCTAATCATTATACAACTACTTCAAGTTTTGCTTTGATTATTAAGACATCCCACGTTTTTTTAAGTTGTTGTACGTATTTGGAGTTTGGATAACGAATAAAAGGCTCCGCAGTCATTTTAACATATGAGAGCGGTTAAAAACCGTGTGGATGATTATAAAAACCATTGCTATTTATAAACTAATAGCCATTTAAACAATATGAAATATTTTCTTCATTATTTATAGCTATTATAACCTCTTCATGGCTATAAATATGATTTCTTAAATATTGAAAAGCTTTATACTGACGATTATTTGACTAGCTAATATATCTCTAAGATGTTTGCGTACTTTTTTTGTCTGTGGCGTACAACTTAATATTGTGCTCTCTTTCTTTTCTCGCTACTATGTATAGATAAAATGCCTCTGATAATCTCGCAAAGAGTCTATATCTAAATAGCTCATAATATTAAGAAGAAGAATAAATGAAATACTTTGGAAAACCAATTTGCCATTCAAATCATCATTTTTAGAATTTTTTTTAAAAACAAGTAGCAAACAAAATTGTAAATATTTGAATTCTTTATTACAAACCAGATACGAATTCCAGGCACTAGTACAATTCGTCGCACGACAATTCGTCGCGATCAATTCGTCGCAGAATATTTTCTTTCGTTCTGTTCATCGCGAACAATATCCTTGCGATCAATATTTCGATCTCGCTGTTAATTAATTTTTTTGTGTAACCATATCCGAATAAAAAAAAGAAATGAAAAAATGTGAACGATGTACTGAAGAAAAGATTGCACTGAAGATGATAACTTTAATTGGAAGAACGGATCAATAGAACATGTTAATCACATGTAGTCATGATAGAGCTAAATTTTTCCAAAAATAATTAGTTTTGTAAATCGTTTAATGAATCTCGACATAATCTAGACTAACGATAACACTGATCCAATGTTTTTAATTATGTGACCGGGGGATAAAAAAATATATATTGATGNTCGCCTATGGCAAGTTAATCTCACCCTCGCAGATAATCAAGATGATGATTTTAGCAAACTCACGGCGCACTTACGTGTAGAGGTCAACTTAAGAGCACCAACACGAGGAGTGCCTCAACTAGCATTCGTACTTCTTAAACTGGGTGAGCCTGCAAAAGCTAAAAAAACTCTACAAAATACTCCTCGCAAAGGCCTCTTCCGATATCGATCGAGCAGATTACAATCATAAACTTGGCTGGGCCTATGATGTGATGGGCAAGTACTCGAAAGCACTTTCATCGTATAAACGATCACTTGAAATCCGAAAAATAGCTCTCCCTCCAAATCATCCCGACTTGGCTACTTCCTACAACAGCATCGGTTTGGTGTATTCTAAGATGAACGAGTACTCGAAAGCACTTTCATCGTATGAAAAAGCACTTGATATCGACCGAAAAGCTCTTCCTCCGAATCACCCTGATTTAGCTTCTGGCTACAACAACATCGGTTCGGTGTATGATAACATGGGCGAGTACTCGAAAGCACTTTCATCGTATGAACGATCACTTGAAATCCGGAAAATAGCTCTCCCTCAAAATCATCCCGACTTAGCTGCTTCCTACCTCAACATCGGTAATGTGTATAAAGACATGGGAGAGTACTCGAAAGCACTTACATATTACGAAAAAGCTCAAGAAATCTTCGAAAAATCACTGCCTCCAACACATCCACATATTGCCCTGGTGAAAACAAGCATTGAAAATGTGAAAAAGAAAATGTAATTTTTGTTTTTTATTTTGAAAAGAAAAAATAAATTGCCCTTTTCTTGAAAGCCCACCGAAGTGAAGCAGCTGCAACAAATTTCGCGCACGCGCGACCAGGGATATCCTCCGTATTCCATTGGCTCGTACAGTGGACAAAGCCGGCAATGGTTAGGCAAACATACACCTATGTATGTATGACTAGTACATTCATGATCATCGCCTTTGAAAAGACGATGATGAGATGAACGCTTCTAGTCATACATATATAGATGTATGTTACGAAGGCCTACCATCTGCACACCTGCACGGGTCACCAACAGAACGTCGGATATCCCTGAGAAGGTTCAATTATTTTAGAGCCACCCTCAAAAGCTCCGTTAGTTTTAAATTTTTTTTTTAATTCTTCTGTTATGAAGAACGAGAAGAAGAAGAAGAAGAAAAGATATGAAAACGGAAAGACGCGATGAAAGACGACGTCAACGGAATTATAATACGCAGTGCACGATAACAACCGGTGTTTTGATGAACACTGTGATATTGAGTGCACGATATGTTTATCGTCTTTACACATTTCGTTTCTGTTTTTTACTGTGAATGTGTAAGAACAATTGATATGTCGTGCGCTCGACATCATATCAAACAAGCGATGATTGAAGTGAACGAACGACAGGAACGAAAAAAAAATACCAATTTTAAACATATTATTTTAAATATGTGTGTCAGAAAAAATTAAACCTAGATTTTGAAAATATTAACACGCAATTGAGCTTGATTGCATTAGCGATTGATGAAAAGTAGGGAAATTATAAATTTTATCATTTCAATTCAAAATATATATATAAAATATCATTAGTTATCATATAGTTTTGAGAATATTTTTCTTTTTTCATACCTTTATAGATGATTAGTTACATTTTATTTGGTTTAAATATAGAAGAATTTCAATCGTCATCAAACAATAATCAACAATCAATAAAAAGAAGTAAAAATATTTTTCAATTAGTATTTGACAGATAATAAATGATTTTAATTTTAATGTAAATCTTTTTTTTTTAGTGTGTGTTGATATGATATGTTACATTTGTTTACGACATAATGATCCTAATGTAGTTTCAAGTTTATTGGAAACACTTGAAATTATGCTTAAATATTCAAATTGGATCCATTAGAAGAAAATCACGTTAGTGAAACCTTAGAAACAGTTAAATATTTTTTCTAAAACAACAGTTTATCCAACATATCAACGTTGATTTATTGAAACTAATGTTTGTTTGAAGCTTCATTTTATAAAGTTTTCTAATCCAAAATTATTTCTAATGTTGTAACAGTAGGAGGACTTAGATGCATGGGATCAATCTGGTAAAGGAGCTTGTGACAGAGTTTAGTTGATGTCACTTCAATTGGTTAAAGTCTCAAAGTTTTAGTGATAGACATGACAATTTCACTATTATATGAAACATATATACTGGAGCTCAGAGACTGCATTTATACATGAGAGATTGAAATTATACAATTACCTCAAAA
>CAJNSZ010003219.1:0-11845 GCA_905329745.1 Rotaria sp. Silwood2
AATCTTTAATGGAATAATTTATCATTGTACAATTTTCAGGTGCTGCATCGTTCGCTCAAGAGCGTATCTTTCTGGATGAACAAATCCGCTTTTCCGACAATGTTGCGGTCTACAACGAGTTATCCGCCTTTAGAATTCAAAATGGTGCACTTTCAATAGAGCGACTTCAACGAGCCATTAGATCGGTTCTGAAAAAGCACCGAGTATTACGTACTTCCATTTTTCTAGACAAACACGACGGCATGCTGAAACAGCGTATCGAAAACTCCTACGAGACATTCACTTGTGTAGCGCAGCACGCATTTACAAACGACAACGAACTGGATTCTATTCTTCGTGAAATGGCCTTTGATAAGTCACTATTTGATTTAACAATGGGCCGGGTAGTTAACTGTCAGATTTTTCGGCACAGATCGATGAATATAAGAAAAGATAATGATTTGATAGCTGCTTCTGACATAATAGTGATTGCCTGGCATCATATCGCATCTGATCGTGCTTCTGCTCCGATCTTCTACGATGATCTCTGTAGTGCTTATAATACCGACCAGTACTTGCCGATCGATAACAATTCGCTACAGTATATTGATTATTCTACTCATGAACGCCAAATGAATATGACATCGTCGCATAGCTTTTGGCGATCACAGATGGATGGATATCATTGCCAATATCACTTGGCATTACCAGTAGATAAACATCGGTCACTTACTGCTGAGCGAACAGGATTGGCACATATTGTCTCATTTTCCCTTAATGATGTTGTCTCTGCCTCCTTTCTATCGTATGCTGCTTCTCACAATGTAACACCATTTCAACTTGGTCTCACCACTTTCTATGCGTTTCTGTTCAAATTGTGCAATCACGAAACTGATTTGTGCATTGCTTGTGTAAACGAGAATCGATATAGGGCAGAAATAAGAGACATGATTGGTATGTTTGTGGCTACCATTCCTTATCGTATTCAAATCAATCCTAATGGTTCCTTTGATCAGCTTGTCGAACAAGTTCGAAACAAATGCTCCTGTATTCTTGAACATTCTCAATATCCTCTACAACAAATTTTAGCTGATATTCAACAAGAACAATCACTGGTCAATTTTCTCGAAATCAATTTTGATTTTATCACTGACTCTTTAAACATCAGTCACCTAGTTTTTGACGGGACAGACCTAGAGACGATCCCATTAGAAGCATCACAAGTAGCTAAATTTGACTTAATGCTGACTTGCTTCTACAACTCCTTATCAGAACATGACAAAATCTCGTGTACTCTAGTCTGTTCGCAAGACAAATTCAATCAGACGAGTGTACAGATGATAGCAGATCGGTTTGCTATCTTCGTTGGTGAAATATTTAAAGCCGAATCATACTCAACTGCAATGCAACCATTGTGGAAGTTATCTATTCTTTTGCCAAGTGATTTAACCATCATTCGTCAATTGAACAGTATCGACAATCATGAAATCCCAAGTCCAACTTATACTATCAACCAGCTATTCTATAAGCAGACGGTGTATCATGCACAAAAGATTGCGGTCGAGCTCGATGGTCAGTGTTTGACGTACAGTGAAGTTCTACACAATGCACAAATCGTCGCTCTTCATCTAATAAATGACAATGATGTCAAAGTGGGCGATATCATTTGCCAATGTGTAGAACGAAGCTTATCAATGGTGAGACTTTTAAAATCATATTGGAATCATCGAAAAGTGTAGAGTTGTTGCATTATCCTGTGTTTTTGACATACTAAACTTGGCACCTTCCGAAACAAATTAGATAGATTTTTCAGTCTAGAATACAAACAGAAATTTAGATCAACTGAAATACATGCATCAATGAGAAGTGCCTATGAAGAACATTTTAATTGGTTTCAGCCTATTAGATATCTTGCAACTTATGTGGTCAAGTAATGCAAAGAATCGAACAGCGTGTGTTCGAAAAAAATAGAGCAAGGGATCTCCTCGTAATTGTAGCTTTGAACTTGTTTATACACTATAACGATAATCTCTGTTTTAGTGTGAGTTTTCAGTAAAATCATATTACATTTATATATCCTACTACTTCGTTAATCTCAACGCCCAGTTTTGTAGAGTTCATTGAGAACTGCAAGTTACATGGTTGAAACTCAGTTAGCAGATGACTAATCTTATCCAACGCTCTCGTCTAAGTAGATAAATGAGCCCAATAATTTGGATAAAATCTGACTCATATTACGGTCTAAAATAAATTCAGTCCATTCTCAGAATTTGGCCACAAAGATAGCTTTGGTTTTACTTCTTATAGCAGTTAAAACTAGTGTAACAACGATTCTATGAACCTTCCTAACCATCAGTTATGATGGCTAATGTATTTCTAGATAGCGATTATCGAAGTTTCTTCTCTCGCACAAGCTGTCCACAGATTTGAGCTATCAATTTGCTGACTCTGTACGAACTATATTTTACAGAAATGAGACGCTTTTTAAATTCATCCGCTGTGAAACTTTATGTATTATTACTGTGACTCATGTAAAACGTATTTATTGAAAACAAAAATTAGAAACCAAGCATTTTTGAATCAATAGGAACCTCTAATGATCAATGTTCGTTTTGCGGGAAGTTTCTAGAACTATTTTTGTATTTTTCGCATGCTTTCGAAGTGTTTGACAGCCTCAGTAATAAGCAGGGTTGAAATCATCACGATGGTCAAGTTGTCAGAGTGGGTGACTCTTAATTTATCAAATACAGCTACTAGACATCTTTCACAATCTTCAGTTGATCAAACTTTCTAGACAAGAGAGGACACTCTCAGTGAAAAAGCTAACATAAAGCTCTAATTTCAGTCATACATATAGCAAGCCTTGATGAACTTTACTACACGGTTTATTAATATTGACAAAGAAGCACTGTGATTTAGGATTTTACAACAACAGAAAAAGCTGGGATGTATGATATGGCTTAGCGATTCTATGTATTCACTAAAACTACTCCATAAAGAATTAGAGTAACGCTTTTATCAGATATTTTGGGTAAATTTTTTTTTGATCCCAAATATGAAATCCGAATTTTCATAAAATTCCGATGTATCATAGGAGGGTGATATCAGACTTGATAGTGGACTCAGCAGTTGTTGACTTATGAAAACATCTCTGTATCACTTTCTATTATCAATGATTTTTCAAAGTTTGAAGCGTCATGATCTTCTTGTTTGGCAAAAAGGCTGCCGAGTAAAATTCAAAAGAGACTGCCTTTATAGACTCCACAGAGACACATGGAGTTGATGACTACAATATGTCTATTTGATACCAGTATGTTGGGTGAAACACACATTGATAATAATTAAGATAATGTAAAATAAAGATTATTTCCAAATCAAACGATGATGCGAATGAAAGCCTGCCGACACCACTTCGAAAGCTCTCCTAACTCTATAAAGCTGTTCTGCACGAGAAGATATAGGAAGATCGTCATAACACTGATGAATAATTTCCTTCCATCTAGTATAGAACTGTTCGCTTGCAAAACTTATTGTCACACCTCTCAATGTGGAAATGTTCGTTTGATTATTCCTTTGCACTCTATGGAACATTTCACTCTTTCACACGCAATAGCTGTAACACATTTAAAATATCTTTTATTTGCCAACGCCCTTACATTCAGATTATATTATGAGGAGCAGCATCAGCAGGCACACACAGACAGATTAAGTATTGCTGTTCTTTAGGTCATTGGTATCATGGCAATTGAGATGGCTGGTGCAGTCTATTGTCCATTATCAACTCGAGATCCTGATCAACGTCTTCTGGTATTGCTGAAACAAACTCAAACTCGTCTTGTACTGGTTCATTCCACGACACGAGATCGATTCAACAAGAACATTGTCACAGTAGACATCGATGCAAACACGAACAAGCATAGTATAGTAATAGATAATGATTTTGATCGATTGTCTCGTGTCACGGTGACGTCGGAGTGTATTGCGGCCATCATTTTTACAAGCGGTTCAACAGGAATACCGAAAGCAGTCAGTTACTAAAGGTTTATGCATTTCATATGAACCGAATAATTTTTTTATTTCAGGCTCAATTGCGGCATAGAAATTTAACTGCTTGCATAGAATCTCTGCAATATATTAACGTCCTACAGGACAAGGATATGATTTTGCAACTTTCTCAGTGTTCTTTTGATAGCCACATGCCAGAAATCTTTGGGGCTCTAATACTTGGCGCCACAACCGTCATGCTTCGTCCAAATGGAAATATGGATCTAATGTATATCATGAAAATTCTGACCGATAAACAAATTAGTTACATGTTTGCCGTACCAGCATGGCTTAACGCCCTCTGCGATTTCTTGGATAAACCACAGGTTGCTCGACTACAATCAATTCGATCGATTAGCATCGGAGGTTAGTGTTCTGAAAGTATCACATACAATATAATTAATTAGTTTGTATGTTTCATTACCTAGGAGAAACTGTTTCTTCAAAGTTAATTGAACGAATAAAAAGTATTGTCACTACCGATTGTCTTATTTGGAATGATTATGGTCCAGCGGAGATGACAATTTCTTCGACTTGCTATCGAGTAGATTCAATAAATTATCTGGATACGGTTCTCATCGGTCGACCGCTCCCAAACTATCGATGTATTATTCATGACGAGTTCGGACAACCCGTTGCTGTCGGTCAGCAAGGTGAACTTCTCATCGGAGGTGTCGGCGTATTTGCTGGTTATTTCGGTCGCGACGACTTGACATCAAAAGTATTAGTGGAAATTGAAGATAAAATATACTATAAGACAGGTGATCTAGTGAGAATGGACAGAAATGGTTTGATCTATTACATCGGTCGCAAAGATCATCAAGTGAAGCTTCATGGACAACAAATCGAAGTGGGTGAAATAGAGCAATGTTTACTTAGGACTCACATTGCTGCTTGTGTAGTCGCTAAATACAGAGAAGACCATTTAGTAGCTTATGTACAAGGCTCTGGTGTAAATGAAAATGATTTGCGCTCACATTGCCGTTCTTCTCTACCACCATTTATGGTTCCATCGATGTTCGTCATGCTTGATCATTTACCACTGAATGCGAATGGAAAAGTTGATCGAAAGCGTCTTCCTGCTCCCGACTTTTCTCCAGTGAGTAATGCGGATCCTGTCAATTTTTCGGTTGTAACACCACTTGAAGAACGACTCCGTGGCATCTTTGCTGAAGCTTTTCACAATGAAATACCCGATGTGAACGTGCCTTTCGGACAAATGGGTGGTACATCATTAGATGCTATTCGAGCACTGTCAATGATTCGAGAAAAAATCTGTACAAAAGTTGATGCCACCCTTCTTTTCGCGAATCCATCTGTGCGACAACTTGCTCTGGCTCTTGAACCATTGGTAGTCGTGCAAGAGAAACTGCTTGCCACATCCATAACGGCAAAGGGACAAGAAGATACTAATCACCCAACACCATCCTTGTTGATTGAAGCAGTAGGTATCATGTTGCTTGCCGTTCAATGGTTATTTCCTATGTGGCTAGCCTATCGATCTCAGTCATTTTTCGCTCTGTTTTTTGTGCCCATATTACACCTTTTATCGTATATCCTATGGCAGCGTCTACTTTTCTGTCAAAGAGAAATCAAGTACAAATGTGACAATCTATTTTCGTGGTGTTACTATCGATGGTGGTTTCTACATAGTTTATGGTCAATAAACAACTCTTATTGGCTGCAGCATTTATTGGGTACTCCGTTTTATAATTTCTACCTTGAACTATGTGGTGCACAGATTGGCCGTCATGCGCACATTTACACAACATTAATTGATGCTCCTTGGCTACTTGTTGTTGGTGAGTCTACTTTCATCGGAGAAGAAACTATTCTTAACAGCTTGTCATATCGTGACCATACATACGAACTTCATTCAATTACAATCGGTTCTCACTGCTCGATAGGCAGGCGCTGTGTGTTATATGAGGGTGTAATTATTCATGATAACATGCACATAAAACCTATGTCTGCAACCACTGGTCAGGTCTCATCGTCAGCTCATGACAACAATATCAAAAGTCGATTTTTATCCTTAGGTCAAACTTTATATCAACTTGTCTGTCTACTTTGTCTCGCTTTCATTCACGGTACGCTTCTTGCTTTAACCTATTTTGTATATCAACGCTGCTTAACTTTGTGGCTACCGCTACCGGTCGGTCTTGCGATAGGCTGGTTGTATTGGACATTAGCAAGTCTGGTCGTTGCCTTACTTTTGTTGAAATTTGTCGTGGGCCATGCCAAGGTAGGTGACTACCCAGTTAATTCTTACTACTACCTGCATAAGCTATGGCTGCGTCAATTGATTATATCATCATTCAATCGCTCGTTCGAATGTCTTCATTCGTATGACTCAGTGACGCCTATACTTCTCCGCTGGCTGGGTGCACATGTCGAAGAGGATGTAAAGTTGGCTCAATTTTCACAAGTACTATATTTTCCAATGAACCTTCTCAAGATTGAGAGTGGCGTCACAGTTTTTGGAGAAATTATGCTTGCTTCGTTTGAAATGACACCTGATGGTGTCTGCCACTTGGATGAGATCCATCTGGGTTCAGGCACAAACCTTGGTAACTGGTGTCTAATTATGCCAGGTGCACGACTTGCAAATAACACAATCGTCGGTGTCAACACTCTTGTCAGAGAACAGATGCACAGTTCTGATGCTGGTGTAGTATTGCTTGGTATTCCAGCCCGTAGAATGCCTTTTGTCATGATCGATCACACGTCTCTCACGAATGATCTATCATCACTAGGACCTCCATCTATTTACACTTTTCTCTTCCAGTGCTTTATATTTGTTATCTTTAAATTTACTCTTATCACACCATACACGTTGCTACCGTTTGCTGTTGCATTAATTGTCCACATTGTTTTCTTCTGTGCTCTCTACCAAATTTTGATCTTACATCAACGAAACCGTGCACGTTTCACTTATATGGAATCTGTTATTCGTACGGAACAATTCTTTGATTTATTCATAAGTGAGTTTTACGTTTACATCGGCTCATTTCTGTCTGGAACACAATTTCTTAATTGTCTTTTCCGTACTCTTGGTACTCGTATTGGTAATGACGTTATTCTAGCTGATATGAAATGTCTCCTTGATCCTCATCTTGTGACTATAGGTGATCATGTTCGCTTGAGCATTGGAGCCTCTGTTCAGGTAACTACTCTCCTTGACTTTACTATATTTAGACTCGTTATTGCTCATGTCTTATTAATAGTGTCATACTTTTGAACATCGCCTGCTCAAACTGGCACCTGTTAATATAAACCATTCGAGTGTGCTCATGAGTAGATCGGTAGTACTCTCTGGTGCCATCCTACAAGGGCGAAATCGTATTTTACCATGGACACTGGTTATGAAGGATGATAAGCTGCCATTCAATACAAACTGGTCGGATGTACCTGCTCGACAAGTTGCATGAAGAATCTTAATGAGTTCTCGATTTGCACTCTTTTTTATTTTTTTCCTTTTTTTTGCACAACTGAATTATAAAAAACTTCTTCACAATATAGTTGTCTTCCCTTATTGAATTGCTTTTACGTGAGAAAATGTTCTCTATCTTCATATCGCTTTTTAATTGATTATATAGTCAATCAAAAAGATCTGAATAATCCTTAAAACATAATGTAATGGCTTGATATTTCATGCCACCTGAACAGTAGAGCATGGGTATGGAGGTGAGTGTGGGTGGGCATGGGGTATGGGGTGTGTATGTGAGTACTATCTTCAATACACTCACATTCACACCCTACGGCAACAGCCGTGCCCACACCAACACATACTCTAAGATCTAATAAGACCTTTAAATATTTATTTTACACAAGATGTATCTCGACGAATAATTAATCCATGAAAATGAAGGGTATCAATATTTGAATTGCTAAATATATTGATGGAAAACGATCTCGTACTGTATGAATATAGATTGTTTATTGAGAAAAAATACAATCAGAACAAAATTGAAAGAAAAATTAAATTGATCTTCAATATTAGAAGAATTGTCTTGATCAAGTTCAATCTAATTCAAATGAAATTATTTTCATAAATATAAATAAAAACAAATTTTTACTTGTATTAAGCAACTTCTTACTATCATAAGACAAGTAACGCTCATCTGTGTGATTCGCTTGACCCTCGACTGAATATTTGAGTGCTTCGAAATTTTTACTCTTACAAACACAACTTATAAGCTAGCAACAGACGTATGGATCTGGTTGTGTGTGAGAGCGAACATTAATCTAAAAATATGTTACTTAGTGCGGCGAGCAATGCTTATCACTGGATGCTGCTTGCCATACAACTCATTCAACTGAACTGCTACTCTATTACTAATGCCCTAAGCAAATCTGTATGATCCACAATACGTTTGTAGAAATGATAGATTGAACCGGTCTAGTTATTCGACTAGCAGTACTGGTACTGGTCTGAACAGGTCGAACCGATCCGACAATTCTACCTGTTTGACCGGTCTACTATTATAAAATCAGTCTACCGACAATGCATCAATTGTCAAAATGAATTACTGCCCGAAAAGCACTATATCGTTCAATCGAAAACACCTTGCATTAGTGTTTATGATGACAACAGGAAAATGTAAAAGCAAGACCCACAATAGTCCGGCAACACACCGGTACCGGTTCCATCTATGGTAGAAACCCTTCTCAACCATAACCTATCAGTGAATCAGTCTTAGTGGCGCATTTTCGAGCCATTTGCCAGGCACTATCATAATATTTCCTGAAACACGAATCCTATAAACCTGCTTTCGCAGCAGCTGTCGTTCGTCGGCGCCCCTTGGGATGCCACTCATGGATAGCTGCTGCTCTTCTTCATTACCCACTACTAAATGACTAACATTTAGCTCTGACTTAAGTAATAAGAAGGTTCGTTTCTAATTGGCCGGCTCCCGACCAATGAAACTTCGGCCAAAGAAATGGGTTCCAGATTCGGATTCAGGGACTTCGATAACCTATAGCAAAGTACGATCAAAGCGACGAAAAGTCTTAAAATAAGAAACTTCATGTGTGATTGGCCGCCTCCCGACCAATGAAACTTTGGCCAAAGGAATGGGCTTCGGATTCGCATTCAGGGTCCTCGATAATCTGTAGCAAAGTTTCGTCAAAACAGCAAAAAGTCTTCAAATAGACTGACCTCTCTTATATGTTTTTTTGACCTCAAGCAAACACACAAAGAAACAAACGCATATTATTCCGTATGACCCTCCTTTCAGTCGAGGGAATATATCCATAAATGTTTATTTTGACGTTTTTGTTGAAATAATGTAGAAGTTGATGAATGCTTATGAAATAAAGCAAATAAAAATATCAATTTGAACATGAGAACTAGTATTAGAAAATAACATATCTAAAGAATCAAACTTATTCGATTGAATTTCTAAATAGTTTTCAATAAAAATTCTATCGAGATGGTACAAAAGTGATTTTTCTGTTTAAAATCATAATTGAATTGAGATATATCAGTATTTTATTCAAAACAAGAATAATTAAGTGATCAAAATATTGAGCAAGGTGTTGATGAATATATCCATGCAAAGATTATTAATAATATGATTAAAATCTAAGTATAAAACTAAATTTATATTGGATTGTTTACTCTTTGAAGATGGGGCCCTTCTGGATAGAAAATGATTGAAGATTAAATTGTCATATAACTTTGGGAATAATTATCAAAAGCAATTAACATCAAAAACATGATGATTTTTTAACAGAGCACAAAACATTCTTTGATGATTAGGGATCAAGATATCATAGTCGACCCAGCTAGATCAATTTTGATTTTTCAAAGATCTATTATTTGTGTTATACATTAGTTTCTTAGAGTCGAGAAAAATAACACTCGCTCACTTTGTTAATAATTTTTATTTCTCTGCTGTTATAGCATGCTGCCTATGTAAGAGAAAATCCATAGATCTCTTCATTTTATCAAATAAGGCAAATGAAAACATTACAAACCGTACAGACTTTCAGTACATTATTACAAACTATTGTGTAACTCCCTTCAGCAAAATATTCAAAAGTTCTTCGAGTCATTTATCATTAAATCTAAATATGGGCATGATATACAAAACCACTGAACTACGATCTCTGCATAACTTGACTATGGTACGATCTAAATTTTCTTTTTTTATATTCTTTATATCAATTGAAAACAATTGCACAAATTCCATCACACATCGATAGTTGATATTAATTATTAATCTCATGTTTAAGATTTAATTCATTTGTCGAAAATTCTATCACATTTAGAAATATATAGTATCACTTTGATTAAATGAACTGTGAAAGAAGCTGATTAAGAAGCTCGAAAAAGTTGTATTATGATAAACAAATTCCATCGTTTATGCATAAGAATATGTCAAATAAGAATAATTTACAAGAGGGTAGTTGATAAATTAGTTTTTTACTAATGGATAAATGTTTCCTCTTCACAGAGAAATAAAACCACTTAATTGTAGCAAAAATATTTTAAGAGTCTCCGTCAAAGCCAATCTAGTCAACAAAAATATTTATTTCAGCTAGAGAGAGAGATGTTGTACCTTATTTACAAAGTCATTTGATATATCCTCTACAAGCACATGTTTGATATTTTATTACTCTATAAAAAACTGTAGTTGTTACATCATTAATAAAATATGTAGCTAATTCAATTTTTCTACAGTAACAATTATGTAAAAGATCATTATGACATTGATTAAAGAAGGACGAAATAAGTTAAAAACAATTCGTTTTTTATTGTTCTTATTCTTCTTGTTTAACATAAAAAAAAACTTTATTAGTACCATCGATCAAAATAGATTACACAAAATAAACTCTCATAGAATATATGCTAGAAAAATTCTCATCTTTTTGTTCATGAGAACAAAAGAAGTAGAATAAAATACATATTATCATGCGACTAATAGTTAATTAGTGATTGTAATTTTCATTTATATATTCATCGTATGATATTTTTTGTTCGAATTTAGGATAAAATTTATTTATTGTAAAAATACTTTTCTATTATCTTTTTATTACATAAAGTTTAATGAATACTTCGTTGTTTTAAAAGACAAACAGTAGCACAAGATTTCTAATAGAAAAAGCAAATACAAGAGACAAAGATAACAAAAAAGACATCAAGACCATGCTGATAGACAACACAAAGAGATATGAAGACGACATCACATAAAAAACAACAAGCCCGATGGTTATTTCCAACGACTTTTTTGACAATTTATATATGAACAACTGCGATTGTTTTTATTAACCTGATTGATACCTTCATAACCGCTTTAACCATATTTTGTACAACAAAAATGTACAATATATCTGACTTTGAATGTCACACTATCTTTTATAAATATTTTCGATGACGAGATGTAGGTGGGTGTGGGCGTGTGAGTGTGGGCTAAACAAGCCGAACAAACTCATGCCCACACCCTCGACGAAGCATCATGGCCATCAAAAATCTACCAAGTACGTATATCAATGTGAAATGCATTTGTTTCCCTCTCCGACGAGGTCATAGAACACTACTAACAAATGCCAATTGATTATTTAGACTTACTTCCCTTCTTGTTTCAATATCTCGAACTGTATTCTGTTTAGTGGGTTTTTCAAACGATGGAAAAAAGTGATCGTAAGAACTTCGACAGGAACGCTTGAAAAGTATCTGAGTCTATTAAATAGCCGTAGACGAAGTGAAAATTGAAAAAAGGCTTGATATTAGAACGAACTGTTTCAGTCAAGGGTGTGGGTGGGGGGGGGGGGGGGGGGGGTGGAGGGGTGGCTAGGTGCTCGTTTCAAGAGCAGC